>JASDQU010100793.1:116236-128858 GCA_032191745.1 Picea mariana
TTCATTTGATCAATGACGTGCTACATCCATCTATAGATTCTTTGTAATTTTATATCTCGATCACATACTAATCATCAATGCTACTTGGAAAGAGCACATCTCACATTTGAAACATGCATTAGACACACTTAAGGAGCAATGGATTTCTAATCTCATGAAGAGTGAGTTTGGAAAATATTCCTTGGCATACCTTGGACATATGATTGGTGGAAGAGTGAAAAAGGTTCATCCAACCAAGATTGAAGCCATTAATAAGTGGTCTACTCCTAATAGTGTGATAGAGGTAAGAAGTTTTATGGGAGCGACCTGATATGTGAGAAAGTCCATTTTCACATTTTGAACAACACTTGCAGCACTACATGTTATAACAAAAAAAGGGAAGAGTTTTCATTGTGGCTAGTAGTCACAGAGGTCTTCTTAAAACTGAAGAGAAAAATTAGTGATGCACCAATGTTGGCCATGACTAAATTGAAAAAATCTTTTGAGGTTGAAATGGATGCAATTGGGGATGCCATGGGGCCAAACATTGTGCAAGAAAGAAGACTAGTTTTCTACCATTCAAGG
Source organism: Picea mariana (assembly GCA_032191745.1). NCBI lineage: Eukaryota > Viridiplantae > Streptophyta > Pinopsida > Pinales > Pinaceae > Picea > Picea mariana. Next base: position 116,801 of record JASDQU010100793.1, read on the forward strand.
TTATTCCATGGAGCAATGTTGAACCACACTACCTATGACAAGTACCTCTTTTCCCTAGTATAATCAATCAAGAAATGGAAACACCATCTCTTGGGAAAGGAAACCATAATCCACACTGATCACCGACCATTGTAGTACTTGCAAAGAATCAAAGAAAAACACAATAGGGAAGGCATTATATGTGGATGGGATTTTTCTAACAATTCCACCTACTTATCAAATACAAGAAAGGTGTGACAAACAAGTTTATAAATATGTTGTTAACACCACCCATGTAGAATATTACAACTGTGGAAATTATTATGTAGCTTGATCCATTCACACATGATTTGCTGAGTGAATAATCCAAGGAGGGTGTTGATTTTGGAGATGTCTACTAGCAACAGAAGGAGAAAATAATTATTGATCGAAAGAGAAATGAATATCATCTTCAATATGGGATACTCTACAATATGAACAAGTTATGGATACCCCAATGAAGGAGAGTTAATTTGTTGAGGGAATCTCATACTTCTCGAATCATTGGACATTTTGGTGTTGGGAAAACTATTGCAAATCTACAGAGGCATGTTCACTAGCATAAGATGCAAGAACACGTTTCCAAGTTCATCAAAGGTTTTGTTATTTGTAGCACTAGTAAGCCCAATAATAAGAAACTTGGGTTGTACACACCATTACAAATACCAATAGCAAGAAGAACTTGAATAGTATCTCTATGGATTTTGTTAGAGGTTTTCATGTGTCAAGGAGAGGCCATGAATACCTGTTTATGGTTTTGGACAAGTTCAACGAGATGTGTTTGTTTATTCCTTGAGAAGACCATCACATGCCATAAAGAAGTTGTTTTTTTCTTTGCAAACGTATGGGTACACTTTGGTTTGCCAAGCTTTATTACGTCTAAAAGGGACTCTAGATTTTTTGTCAATTTTTGGAAAACATTGTGGGTAAGGATGGACACAAAGTAGAAGAATTATACTACTTTTGATTCTTACACCCATGGCAGACTGATGTTCTAAATAGAACTTTGGTCCAATTGTTGAGAGGATATAATACTGAGCATCCCAATTCCTGGGATGAAAAAATAGTTTACAATTAAATATATTACAATAGATCAACACATTCTTCCACCTAGAAATTTCCTTTTGATACACATTTAGGTTGCTTAACACCCTCACATTTTGATGTTATTTATGGGGAAAAAAAAGGAAGACATACTTGAAACAAAAGAGGCAAAGAAATAAAATAGGGTCATAGAGAAAATCAAGTAGGTTCACTTGAAAGTGTAGGAGAAGCTTGGGAAGAGTCAACATAAGTATAAGCTCAAACACGACCAATATAGGACAAAGCACAAACTATGTGTTGGGGACAAATTGTAGCTTTATCTTAGTAAAGAGTGTCAACAAGGAGAAACCAAGAAGTGCATGCCTCTAAGATATGGAGCTTTTGAGATCATTAATGAGCAAGTTAGTGGTAATTCCTTCATACTCAACCGAATAGTCTCATTGGGACATAAAGTTGACTCATCTTAGTTGCTCTAAACAAGAGAATCAAACAGATTTTACCAAGAACTAAAGTGATTAATATAAAATCAGAAGGCCCTCCAAGTATTTTCAAAGGGGTTCCCAGAGAAAAAGGTATGATGTGTAGTACCAATAGGAGGCTGAAAATGGGTATACAAAATAAACTACAAGTCAATGGATCACTGGATAATCATGAATAAATATTGGTATCCAAGGGCTAAGTAAAGAAACAAGAAATCAACTATGATGAAACCTTCATTCATTAAACAATTTAAATGTTATTTGAATTGTGTTATCTCTTATATTATAGTTTTGATGAAAATTACATCGGATGGATGTAAAAAGACATTCACTAACTTATATGTTCAGTAAATAGAAAATCAGTAAGCAGTAGCACCTCTCTAAAGCCACGACTACCCTACACCACTTGTTTGATGGAAACGTAGAGAATCATAATCTAGATATGCAAGTTTTCCAGTGTGGTCGAGCCTCAATGTCGAGCTACAAGCAGGGTCCTCTCTGTGAGCGGGGTCCTCCTTTGTTAGAATGCTAACAAAATATGGTCACTGGTGCCTGGGCCGAACCTGGGAGTAACCAGTTACCTAGTAGAAGAATGTCGAAGAGTAAAATACTAAAACCGTAAACCTCAAGGCTGAAAGGGGAAAAAAGAGGTAGCAGAGGTAAAACCGTAAACCTCCATTCCATCAAGGGCCCAAAGGGGAAATTCAAATAAACACGAAGATGTAAACTGGGGAATGCATTTCAGATCCCATATAATTTATACCATGTCGGAGGGCCAAAAATATTCATTTTCTTTGGAAATTGGGAAAAGGGAAGATTGTACCTACCCAGTGCCCACTGCCCATACCACAAAATCGGGGTGAAATTAAACCATAAACCCCGATTTTACCAAATGGAAGGGCGAAGAAGCTATTAGAAATTCTCATATTTCTAGAAATTTGGCTAATGGAAGCTTGTCCCTCCAAATTTTGGGGCTAAATATATTTTTTTTTCCTCTATCCCTCCTAAAAACATGGGCTAACCCTGTACATGATTTTTCCCCTAAAATAAATTACGGGCTAATGATGTAAGTTTTAAAAAATCACTCTAATACAAAAAATCTGCCCAATAAAAAATTGGAGGCCCCTTAATTTCGCCCATGAGCGAAATTTCGTCCCTAAAATCATCTATGGTAATATCCTGGGTGCCTTCTTGAGTTCGCACATTTCTTTCTTTCTATCTTCATACTGGATCAACCTACTCCCTCTACATCTATAAGAACGGTACTGGAGAAACCTGTAGTTACCTGCATCTCATCCACTATATCTGAGTATCCATCTTTTTCTTCATCTTGAATATTTCTGCTCTGCATCTTTAGGATCCTCCTGCTCCTATATAAATACTGGATATTGTCTGGTATTTACTGACTATCATCATATCATACGTCCTTCTCGTGCTGTCTAACTTCTGCAAGTCACGACATAAGTTCTTTCTTCCGAGACTTGTAAACTTACTTACAGTATGCTTTCTTTGTCACTCTCATGAGTGATCATACATGAAACAAATATTTTATCTCTTTCTTCGTCCTCTTCTTTGATACTTCTTTCATAAGTTTGCATAGACACTGAAATAAAACAAGGTTAATTAACATTCTCACAAAAAACTAACTTGTAATGAGAAGGTATTAAAGTAAACAAGATTCTAGAAATAAACATGAATACTTATCTTTTGTTTTTTTGTGGGGAGGCTCTACGGACTCCACCATTTGCTTTCTTTCTCGAGATCAACTATCTTCAACTTAAAGTACATAATCCTTAATTTCTGCTAGAGCTTTCTTTGAGGGAGGAGATTCCTCTTCCTCTACCACATGTGCTTGATACTTTCTTTTCCCTTTTCGTTGAGGACAGTCATAAGAAAAGTGTCCCAACTTTTGACAGTTGTAGCATCTGATCTTTGAAACATCTTTCTTCTTGTTTGGAACTCTTACGAAGTTAGCTTCTTTATTGTTCTTCATGAAGGAACTTCTTTTGTTATTTTGAGATGTAATAGCTTCCTCTTTATTGACAATTAATCTCTTTTGTTGGTCTGCAAGTCTAGATTCTTCATGTGTGCAATCTGCCCATAACTTATCAAACTTGGGTAACTTGCTTCTTGTACACACTCCTTGTACAAAAGGAATCCAAAATGTTGGAAACCCATTTAGGGTTGTGGTTACAAGTTCTTTGTCACTAATGACATCTCCAATAGCTGCAAGCTGATCTCTGATCTGAGAAACTCTCATAATATAGGATGTGACAGATTCTGAGTTGTCCATCTTCATATTACGAAGCTGATTTCTTAAGGTAAGATTCTGGATAATGTATTTTCTTTCATATAACCTGTTGAGTNTGCTTCTTGTACACACTCCTTGTACAAAAGGAATCCAAAATGTTGGAAACCCATTTAGGGTTGTGGTTACAAGTTCTTTGTCACTAATGACATCTCCAATAGCTGCAAGCTGATCTCTGATCTGAGAAACTCTCATAATATAGGATGTGACAGATTTTGAGTTATCCATCTTCATATTACGAAGCTGATTTCTTAAGGTAAGATTCTGGATAATGTATTTTCTTTCATATAACCTGTTGAGTGCTTCATACATTTGCCTTGCTGTTTGTATTTTAGATATATAAGGGATCAAGTGATCCTTTACTGAATCTGACACGATTCTCTTTGCTTTCTTTTCTTTCTTCTTATGCTTGGTCTTTTGATCTTCTTCCTCTGGTTCTAGTACACCCACTGTAACATGTTCTAGGAGATCATTCTTGTCTAGAATCATCTACAACCTATGCTTCCAAGATCTAAAGTTTCTAGATCCTTCCAGACTGTCTTCTACCCTCATGTTGGTAGCCATTCTTTCTTGTAGAAGAAACCCTAGCCCTCTGGGCTATAGAAATAATAAAAAAAATCAAATTTCTTAGATATGAAAAATGAACTCACCAAAAGATGCGCTGGACTGAGGTGAGTATGTTGGTACAGTCAGATTTATGAAAACCCAAATTTTACCCTTGATCTATGGATTTCTGGACTGGTGCTTCTAGTTTTCTGGTACTTCTGGTTTTCTGGTACTTTGTGAAAACTAGGGTTTCAATTTCCCGTAGATCTAGCCACTGAAAAAGTGCACTAAGGATACCAAGATGTTCCTTGAGGTAGGACGCACCTTTCTAGATGGATTTGAGGTTGAAAACCTTCTTTAATAAAAAACCCTAATTTTCATGTACGACAACAGTGATGTTTTTCTTTTTCCTTTGAAAGATGTTCTCTTCAACTTAGCTCTGATACCATGCTAAATTTTATGCTATTATTATGCTAATTTCAATTTACTAGATAACAATAGCATAGACAAGATGACTGAGAGAAACACAATCACAAGAGTACAGAAGAATTTATCCTGGGAAACCCTCAAGGGGAAGAAAACCCAACAAAACTTCCTTAATACAGATAGCCAATACAATGCCAAGATAATGAACCAAACAACACATAAATTCCTCTCCCAAGGATGCACCTCTCTCTCTCTTCCTTCTTTCGGCAACTGGTAACTGCAGATTCCTTCAATACTTGTGCACTAGATGAGTGAGCTGAGTGTGTGTCTGAATGAGGTGTTGGCCTCTCTTATTTATACAAATTTTCCACGTGTGGAAGTGTCTCTTCACTAGCAGGGCCGACTTCTTCTTTTGGGTGGTTATAACCACCTTTAATATATTCTGGGGCCTCTTTAATATATTATGGGGCTGACTTCTTATTTAGCTTATTACAATTAGGGTTTGACCAATCTGCAAAAGGGGATTTGGTCATTTACAATACCTGACATGATCAATCCACAAAAGGGGATTGATCTAATCAATAATAAATATATTTTATCTTTATCCACAAAAGGGGATAAGAATATTCTTTGCAGTTACACAATATTTTAACACTAGTTGGGTTTTCTCTTATCTAAGGTTTCCTAAGATACATCTTGTGTTCATTTTTTGTGGATGGTGTGTTCATTTGCTTGTTCTTTCAATTTTGTATTTCAGTTATTTTCATAAATTTAAGCATGTTGCATGCGCACAACAACCTCCCAATTTTCTTGTCTTAGCATCTATCCAAGGCAAGAAATTGAGCCCCCTCCAATTATTCCTACTGGAAACATCACACTCTCTCTTTCATGCAAGTGACTAAGCCTAAGTTTTTCCTCTCGCTCTCCTCGCTTTACCACTTTTGGTTCCTCCTCATATCACTTATACCTGACGATCCACTCTTCGGTGAGTCCCCTTTTCCTGTGTTGATACATAGCGTACCAATGTGAGAATCCTTCTTCCACCTTTACATTGACACACCATTGGTTTTCTCGTCAGTGCATCATCCACCTCCCTTTGAACTTGGATAACGTGCTATCATGCTTCCACCAAACCTCACTAACACACATCTTCATCATCGACTAATTTTGCATGATCAATGTTGTCTCACCGATATTGGTCACATGATTATTTTCGTTGTGCGCATGCCTTTCACCAGATAACTCTTCCACTCGTGCCATTGCATCGCATTTCAGTAGCGTCCCTCTCTTTCAATTTGTTGCACTACATATTGACAAGGTTTGCCTCTTCATCCCCAATATGTTTCATGTTGATAAAATTCCATCTCTTGTCCTCGATACGTCAATTGAAGGACGTTGGCCCCTCATCATCGCCAAGTGCATCAAAGATGATCTTCTCCCTCTCGCCAAGACTGACTAGTTCAATGTGGCTCACCTTTTCCTTGAGTCCTATCTCATCCTCTTCCATCCTTGACCCTTCTTACTGCGTCCTCCAATCAGTCTCCCAGGCGATTTCCAATGACTAAACTATCCACACCTATTTAGATCGTTGGTCACTGATTAACTTTTTTTCCTGGCTCGCTCCAAATTGCAGTCATAATCAAACCAATTTGTATCACTAGTAGCTTGCATTTGCGTACCACATTAGCTTGTTTAGTTTTCATTTATTGATTTTATGACTAAATATGGATTGTGAAAGCATCATCCAACATCAGATAGGTTAACCACACCACATGTTGATCTTGCGCTGGCTCTAAGACACACTTCGAAAAAAATTTGATCCTCCTAGCTCTTACACAACACTAAGTGTTCCAAACATGAGTTGGCTATTTTAGCAAAAGTATAACTTTTCACTATTGAAACATTACCTCAATTTTAATGGATGAACTAAAATCCTATATATCACAGATCGTATGGGAACTGATGAAATTCAATTTGGTTGCAGTATCAATGAACGTAGGACCCATGTAACAAAAGGAGACACCAAGATAGAAAATAATGCAAACACACTTAAAATGTATCAATGCGAAAGGTTTGAGTTTGAGTTAGGGTTCACGTAGGAGAGATAGGGTTCACATGCCGCCAAACCCTTGATCCTGCAACCTGCAGACATTTTCCGAAAGAGTTAGCAGACTTCAGTCGTAGATGTGCAATTGAGGGGCATACATGGAGCCTGAGGGGGGGTGCAAGCCCCCTCATACTGGAATGTGGAAGCCAATGATCACATGGGAACAAGATCCAAGCAGTCATCCTGCGAGTCGTCATCCCATACACGCGAGAAGATCTTGTTGAATGAACAAGGCTTAGTCAAGGAAACAGAGGTAGAAGTGAGCATGTCTCATCCAAAGTCATCTCGTAGTCGGGAGCTTGGGAAATGAATTCCCCAATCCGATAAACTACSACGATATGTGATCAACTCAACCAGGGTGGGGGAGCACACTCTATTCATGAAAGRACTTTCTCTCATCAGGAAGTTCTTGTGACTTTATCCCTCGAAATAGAATCTCATGCATTGGATTAAAACATGGTGGAACCCTAAGGGGGACTATGATATCCAACTCAGTTCGAAGGGTTTTTTCATAGTCATTTTCTATAATCTAGAGGAAAAGGATAGGATTTTTAAGAATGGTCCCTACTTTTACAACTCTACAGGTCTTTTCCTATGATTTTGGATGGATCTCTTCAACCTAGAGAAAGAAGACTTTGTGACTGCGCTATTCTGGATCCACCTCTACTCATTACCCCAAGAGTTCTAGCTCGAAGAGATCCTCATGGGTATTGGAAAAAGAATGGGACCATATGTAAAATCCTCGAAGGAAAATAAGAAAAGTAAATACACCTCCTATGCAAGAATTTGTGTTTATATGGAAATTTCCAAAGAATTGTCGGGCTCGGTCACTATTGAATATCAGGATGAGGACTGGATCCATACCATTGATTATGAATACATTCCCTTTCACTGTAGGAAATTTCACAAGCATGGTCACCTCTTTCGTGATTTTCCCCTCAATGCTCAAACCCAATCGATGGGGGAGGGAAAATCGAAAGATGGCTTTAGACAGGTCACTGGTCGAAGAAAACAACCTCCAAAAAAGCACAGTTGGGAAGGAAATCATAAGATCTCCACAAGTAACTCCTTTGATGTTTTAAATCATCTCCCTGAGGCAGAGGAGGTGGAAAACCCTCACACAAAAAAACATCCAGAGTAACGACAAAGGGAAAGAAAAGTAGCACTCTGATCCATTTCTAGAACAATTACAAGATACAAGCTCCCCTACTAGGAAGAATGTAGATAATAAATTAGAGGACGGAGGGGACATGATTATGCAATTGGATGAGAAGGACCTAGACAACATCGATATGGAAAAGCTAGAGGAAGATTTAAACAAGAAGGAATTGCAATCCATCCCAGTGGAACAATTAAGGAAGGTTCACAAAGTCTTCATTGATTCAACTATAGGGGCTACCTTGAGATTGAGAATAATTTTTGACACGGTTCCGGACCCTAGACATACTCCTAAAGAAGGAAAAAGGAAGGGATGAAAATCGACACAACAACTAATCAAAGTAGGTAATTATATGCTCAACAAGGGACATATACAACACCTCACAGAAGGTTTCTTTTCACCCCCTCCAAACTCTTTATGATGAAGATAATCACTTGGAACACTAGGGGACTCAATGGAAGATCCAAACAAAGGATTCTTCACAACAACATACTCGCAAAAAACCCAAACATTCTCCTTCTCCAAGAAACCAAATGTTTCGAACAAGTAGCAGAAGAAATCTTCAAGAGATGTTGGAGAAACTGTAATTCAATCCACAATGACTCCAATGGTGCAACAGTCTAGCTATTCTCTGGAACCTGACCTCTATCCTAATTGATCAAACGTTTTCCACAGTCGACATGATTTTGGTTCATTATCAGGCCATGGGCTCTAGCGTACAAGGAATCCTTACCAATGCTTATGGACCTCAAAGTGCTCAAGAAAATGACTTATTCTTACATAGTCTCTCCTCCCTGGACAAGTTGATAGGTCCAGCATGATGGATAATAGGAGGATATTTCAATATTATTCTCACACTAGAAGAAAAGAGCAGAGGAATGAAACGACTAGAGCAAGACAGTGGTAAGTTCTGGACACTTATAGATCAGCTCAATTTGATTGATATAGAAACCAAAATTGGCATCTTCACTTGGTCCAACAGAAGATCTGACCCCCAACAAATTGATTGCAAGTTGGATCGCTTCCTTATCTCAGAATCCATAATGTTAGAGGATCCAGTGTTAGAAGCCAACATTCTCCCAAAATTAGGCTCAGGCCACTGGCTCGTTTAGCTATGGTTAGACATAGGATCAATGCCCAAATATAAACCTTTCTGCTTTGAAAAATTATGGTTCAATCGCCTGGACTTTCAGGAACTTTCTCAGACTTGGTGGGTAAAGGTTGAGATCTCTCATGGCACACACATGTACCATTTCCCTCAACGACTGAAGAACTTCAAGATGCAACTAAGAGACTGGAACAAGAATGTTTTTGGTAACATCTTTCAGGATAAAAAGGGGCTCTAACAACGCTTGGAAGAACTACAACAAGAAATCATCTTGCAGGGGTGCACAGACGCTTCCAAACATGAGAAATAAATACTTCAACAACAACTTGAGGAGTGGAAAAAGTAGGAGGAGATCCTCTGGAAACATAAATCTAGAGTACAATGGCTTAAGGAAGGAGAGAGAAACAATTTTTTTTTCCATCGATCCATGGTTCATCAACGATACATCAACCAAATCACCAAGATTGAAGATGCTCAGGGCAATCAAATTTTGGACCATGCAGGAATAGAAACTGATTTGATAAGATATTATAAAGATCTCTTATCAGAACTTATAATGGACAGAACCCAATAAATTAATAAGATAACTCAACACATTCCTTCCCTCGTTACGTTGGAACAAAACATGGCCCTAATGAGATCGATCACGCAGGAAGAAGTGGATCAAGTAGTAAAATAAATGACTCTAGGTAAGGCACCTTGCCCTGATGGATTCACAACGGATCTCTTCCACTATTGTTGGTCGATGATCAAAGAAGAGATTTGGAAACTAGTTGAAGAATCTCGATCCTCGGGGCAAGTCCTCTCTGCCTTTAATACCACCTTCCTCACTCTCATCTCGAAGGAAGATCGGGTCACCAATCCAAAGCAGTTTCGTCCCATTGCACTCTACAACGTAATCTACAATATCATCACCAAAATCATAGCACTGAGGCTCAATCTTGTTCTTCCTTTCATCATCTCCAAGGAACAATCAGGTTATGTGGAAGGGTGTGAAATTATGGACATCATCATTTTGGATCACGAGGTGATTCACTCCCTCAAATCAACTCGCACCCCAGGTATTCTCATCAAACTGGATCTCTCAAAAGATTTCGATTGTCTTAGTTGGAAGTACATGAACTCCCTTCTCGAGGCCTTTGGCTTTGACAAGGATTGGATAAACAAGATTATGAAACTTACCACCTCTGCCTTCTTCTCCATTTTGGTTAATGGTGTGCCCTTCCAACCCTTCTCACCCTCCAGGGGTATACATCAAGGAGACCCCCTTTCTCTCTTCCTCTTTGTCATTATGGAGGAGGGATTAAGTCGATACATCAAAGACTTTGTGCACTCCAGGGCCTACCTCTTCACAACCTTCAACCAACAGCTTATAATATTCAATTTGTGGATGATACCTTGATGATGAACACCCCCACCGCCCAGGAAGCTAACAAAATTAAGTCCATTCTCTCAGACTTTGTTGAAGCCTTTGGTAGCACTCTTAACCTCGAAAATCCCAACTCTTTTTTTTTAATACTCCTCTTGTTGTCCAAGGCCACATCTATAGACTTTTGGATATCCCCAGGAGCTCTCTTTCATTCAACTATCTTGGAATCCCCCTTTCGAATGCAACGACTCGCAACATATCTTGGGACATCCTCCTCCTCTCAATTTCCAATTGTCTAAGCAATTGGACCTTCAGATCACTCAATCTAGCTGCAAGACTCATCCTTCTTAAATCGTTCCTTCAAGCTCTTCCATCCTACCTTTTCACAGCTTTGGCAACCCCACAATCAGTCATCAAAACCATTATAAACTTGCAGCGGAATTTCCTTTGGCATGGTCACCACCTGGATAAAAATTGGGCTCTGGTTGGCTGGGACAAAGTCTATTGTCTGAAATCCATAAGAGGATTGGGATTAAGAGATCCTGGCAAGCTTAACAACATAATGGCGGGAAAACTATGGTGGCGTTGGCTTAAACAACCCACAGAGCTATGGGCCAAAATATGGAAGCACAAGTATGCACCTCACACCAATGAGGATCTCCTAATTAGATATAATAACAAGATCCAAGGCTCCAACATTTGGAATGTGGCATGGCGCAATCACCCTCTCATTCAAAAGCATGCTTTCTGGGAAATATGAAATGGGCAGACGACATTGTTTTGGCACGACTCTTGACAAGAACTTCCACCTCTGCACTCTCTGGAAGTACTACACCCTCTCTATCTTCAAATGCGATTACTTGCACCACTCAAAGTGAATGATCTTTATCTAAGAAGCTCTCATAATCATCCCTGGAGAATCTGGAAGACTCGTCCTCAAGAACTCAACATCTCAGGCGACAACGACATGCATCCTTGGCGCACCATAGCTTCACAGAGGAGGATATGTATTAGTGATGGATCTGATATTCTTAGGTGGGGGTTTTCTCTAGCAGGTATGTTCTCAGTGAAATAATCCTACTACCTAAACGAAAATTCCCACCTTCGACCAAAAGAGCACATCTGGGATATCATCTGGAAATCCAAAATTTGGCTGAAAATTTCAACTTTCCTTTGGCTCATGGTTCAAAATAGGATCCTCACCTAGGATAATCTCCGGAAAAGGGTATTCGTTGGGCCTTTGATATGTCATCTATGTCAACAGTAGGAGGAAACCATGGAGCATATCTTCAATCAATTCCCTCTTAGTGGGGAAGTATAGGATCAGGTTGCCCAAATCATGCGGAAGTCCAAGAGAATCAGAGATAACATCATCAACACTATATAAAATTGGGGAACAAACGTATACCAAAATATGATCCCGAATCAAATTTGTCAACTATTACCAGGCTTCATTGTTTGGCTGATTTGGAAAGAATGGAACAAAAGTATTTT
>JASDQU010100793.1:128988-176469 GCA_032191745.1 Picea mariana
TTCAGTGAAATCCCCATGAAATCCTTATTCTCTCAAAATGGAAGTTAAATCTCCCCTGCCATCTCCTCCAGAGCCCTCTTCATCTCGAGTCTCCAACCGATAGCCCTTCCTCCCGGCTTCGCCCCCCTCCAGGATTCATTAAAATGAATTTTGATGGTGCCTCAAAGGGAAACCCTAGTCCAATAGGTTATGGTGTTTTACTCCGAGATTGCATTGGGAAAATTCTCCACATCATGGTTGGTCACTTGGGCCAAGATACTAACAATGCATCATAACTATGGATTTTAATCAAAGGAATTCAATTGGCCATCAGTCAAAACATAAAACACCTAATTGTGGAAGGGGACTCCCAAGTGATCATTTTTCTAGCTTCAAAAATCATCAATGGCTCAATTCCTACGAAAGTTTCCCCAAGTTAGTGACTCCTTGGCTTGCTCGATATGTTCAGTAAACTCATGTGACCTTCCCTCACTCTCATCCCCTCCCATGTGAAAAGAGACGCCAATAAGGTTGCAGATTGTCTAGCCAATGTGGGTGTCACTTCAATAGAGGAGGATATCCATATCGATGGCCAAATTCTCCTAGCCCCCCCGCTGCTACTTCAATGCTTGGAGATTGCACAAAAAGATTCTCCTACCCCAAATGGGGTGACAGGTGGACAAAATGAACATTAAGGACTTAAATGCACATGTCACCACCTCTCCTCACTTCATCGTAGGATGAGCGACATTCACTGCTCATACGCGTTGGTGCGACGAAGCACAAGATATGTTTTAATGGCTTCCTCCAAGCATTAACGATGGCAGGTCAAGAGGGGTACGGGGAACACAAGTCTGGCCTTTCAACTCCTCTGGTGCCTCACCATTTACAATGGGTAGGCTGTGGTTCTTGTCATTTGTTTTTCAATCAATTCTTGTCTTATGCCTGTCCATTTTTCTTCCTCCCCTATTCAAAATATTTTCTCCTCTTAGACTTCATGTTTACTCACCGAGTCATGCCCCGGGAATGAGGAAATCCCAAGAGAGGGCCTTCCTACTACAATTTTGTTTCCATGTAGTGAAGGCTTCGCCTCTTCTCCCCTTCACAATCGACTTCTCTGGTTCATCTAGATAATTATTTTGTCACACCGCCCCCCTCCTTGGCCCAAAATAGAGTGTTGGAAGAACCTCCCATGGCCATTGTTGAGGAAGAAATTCCTCCTGCCCCGATTCAAATTTCACCGACTTCTCTCCTGTACATGGTCCCTAACCCCCAAGTCCTGTCTTCCCCTCCTGGTCATTCCACCCTGGGCACTCTCGCTACTTTGTATTGGGATACCTGCATAATTGAAGAAGAAGTCCCACAGGAGGTGTGCCATGCAAGGATTCTCCCTCCTAAAGATCATCCTCCAAACCAAGGTTCGAGTTCTGCATGCCGCCTCACATCGGATCACTTGGCTCTCATTTATGATATACGCCAAGACATGGAAGAGAAGCTTCACAGGCATACCATGCTCAACAATTTCTTAGACTTGTTGTTTGATGCTCTCTCATACGCGCCATACAAAATAAGATGTCTGACTTGTGCATAGTCGTTCGTCTTTGCTCCTACCTGGAAAATTCATGGCGACAACAGAAATCCGGGTTCATCCACTGTATAATTTTGTTGTGCTTCTTTTTGTTGTTATTATGCATTATCATTTTCAAAATCATTGTAGGAATACAGACTGTTTAGACTCCAAGACTACAGGCCACCTGTTCTGGTTTCCATCTGTTTGGCAGAACAGGTGGCAGATTTTTTCTTATGTCCAAACATCAAGACTCTCAGGCACCTGTTATGATTTCCATGTGTTTGGTAGAACGGGTGGCAGGTTCTGGGGCTCTTTTTTAGACATGTATTGTTGTGATGAATTTATAAGGTAATACAATCTTTTTATTTACAAAACAATATGAATGCGGGAACCAAACTTTCATTAAAAAGTGTCTTTGAGCGTAATTTTTCGGCGTCCGTAAAAATGAAATTTTCTTCCCTGAAATAGGCCAGTCATATAATTTTCAACATTATGATCCCAATGCAACTTACCGAATCGAAATCCAAGGCCCGAAAGTTACTAAACAATCACCACAAAGTTCTCGCCCAAACCAGCCTCGTTAGTCGTGGCATTGATGAAATGTTTGAATGGCATGATAAATCATTTCCCTAGAAGCATATCTCTTCGTGGCACAAGAAACATAACTCAAATCCGATGTCGTATGAGCAAGTTATTGGTCTTTAAAATCCTCGAACAACATTAGTACAGGGTTGCATCTTTCTAGTCACACCTACATGCAAAATTGCTCTGATTGAAAGGTTTATGTTATACAACTTACAATGTTAAATTAAAATAACTTTTATTTAGCTTAAATTTAAAATCTTATATGATCAAAAACACAATAATTAAATAAAAATATTAAATAAATGATAAAATAATTAAATAAATTAGAATTGCAAAACAATGTCATGACAAAAAAGTTCGTAAATGATATAAGAGTGGTTTAACATGCTAAAACTAATAAATAAATGCATGGAGTAATGGTGGGTGGCATGGAGGGGAGGGCCCATGGCCCATGTACCCCACTCCACTTTTCCTCCTTTGTTTTAAAACATGAGCACCCATTACTCTTAAACAAAGCCTCAAACGCACATGAACTCCACTGCACAATTCGAGAGACTTAGAATTAACTCGAGTGCACACTATCGAAACACTCGGCATCAAGTCTAGCGATGCGGTCGGGGCACTTAGTCTTAACGTTAGTGATGAAATTTCCGCATGCATATCGGAACACTTAACATCAAGTTTAGAGATGGGGTTGGGGCTAACTTCAACGATCCCAATTCACGTTGAATATTGAAGTATTGGGTCATGTTGAATTCAATTTATAAGCATGAAGATGGAGGAGGAGGTGCATGAAGATGGAGGAGGAGGTGACTCATGACCCCGTCCATGTATAAAGGCTTGCATTGTGGGATGATGTGGGGATGTTAGAATTGTCAATGCGGAAAATGCAATTCACAATGATAATTAACAATCATACAGATAAGGAACACATGTATTTCACATGGTTCACCCAAACGTTGGGCTACGTCCACCAAGCATAGGCATCGGTTGTCTTATTATTCAGATCATGGAGATTACCTCAGATTGACAAGTTCCCACTCAGTCTCTCACACTCATTCATTTGCCTCTACGGGCTTACATGAATTTATACATTCACACAAGAAACTAATTATTAAATGCAATCCCTATCCATATTCTAACTTGGTCTTTTTGGTTGTAACCAATGCAGAATAATAGGATCCAGATCCATCCTTTGAAGGAATTTGTTGTCACCAAATCCCAACAATCTCCACCTTGACAACAATTAACCTGATACCTTGCTCCTTCCTTTTGTTCATCACCTTTTCTGCAAGCCAAGAGAAGCCAAGCACCACTGCAACTTCTCTAGTAAAACTACTTTCATGATCTCGCTTGTGTAACTTGCACGAGTTTGGATTTGCTGAGGGGTCACTCCACCTCCAACATGTCTTCCACAATTGTGTTGTGAGACATATTTAGTGATAGATCTCCTTCTATCCAAAACACCTGTATTGCAAAATACATTACAATTATCACAAACCATCTCAGTGTAACCATTATAGGTGACATTTGTGCTTCTCAAACGCTGAAGCACCCATTTCACTACAACACTCGAATCTGTCACGTATATGACAACATCAATAGCATGTGAACATCTGGTCTTAACCATTTAATCACATACAACATACCTCCTATTCAACTTACACAAGACATAACCTTTTCTTCTTTATAGACAAGCCCTATGCTTGAAGAAAACTTATAATGGAAAGCAAGAGGGATAAAAACCGGTTTTACAATGTTCATATTGAAATCTAACCACAACTTACCATTACCATCTCTGTATACTTCCATGCCCATAATTTGTTTTGCTTCTCCTTGATCCCTCATTTAAATTGTCGTGTCCATCTGAGTCATTTTCTTACTGATTTTATCCATGCTTCGGCTTGCATCGAGCATATCATTAGCAAAGAACATCAAGACTGTGAATATACTATAAACTGTATAGTCATTCCTACCCTTTGAAAAATTATGACTCACTATGAAGGATTCAAACATCTTGTATATTTGTTTGGGTACCATTAGGCCATACAATGAATTATCTAGCATGCAAACAAATTTACCGTTGCGATCTTGAATCAACCCTTTTGGCTGTTCCATACATACAATATCTCTGTCAATGATGACCTTGTGAGAAGTAGGATCCCACACACAACATCCCTTTATACCATCATCATAACTTGTAGAGATATAAAACAGGAAGGAGTTTAGAAACAAAGATTTTAAGTCTGTAAATGATTTACCGCTTACCAGTACCTGCAATTCTTTCTTGCTCTTATGACCTTGATGCTTCTGCCATAAACAAGAGGATACATCTGTCACTTTAGATGCTACTTCAGTATTTCCTTCCATCTTATAAAGGTTATCAACCTTTGTTGCCTTCATCACTACTAAATTACCTTTCGACAATGTGAGTGCTCCACCTTGACCTCTATACTTATATCCACAAGAATCCAACACTCCCAATGAAATCAAATTTGATTTAAGATCAAGTACATATCTAACATCCATTAATTCCCTAACAATACCATCGAACATCCTGATTCTAATACTGCCAACCCCAACAATTTTACAAGGAATACCATTTCCCATAAACACTACACCATCATCAATAGATTGGTAATAAATGAACCAATTTCTATGTGAGAACATGTGGTGGGAGGCACCTAAATCTAACTGCTATTTTTATTGATATTGTAAATACTGGAAACACATAAAATTTGATCAGNAACTGCTATTTTTATTGATATTGTAAATACTGGAAACAGATAAAATTTGATCAGTCATACCTAAATTTGTTACAACCAAATTTTCTTCCTTCGTAGAGTTTTCCTCAGATTCCTTTCTCTTCCAACAATCTTTCTTGAGATATCCTATTTTTCCACAGTACCAACATTTTTCTTTACCCTTTTTGTGTCTTGACTTAGATCGAGAAAAACTTCTCTCATTCTGCTCTTTAGTTCGACCTTTGACCAACATCGCCTCTGAAGTTGAGGTTTCTTTACTAGATTTTCTCCTCATCTCCTCAGCCAACAAAGCTCCCACAACAGAGTCATAATCTAAAACTTTTGTTGAGCTAAAACTAACAGAGGTGACTAGATTATCCCAAGACTCAGGCAACGAACACAATAGTGTAATGGCCTTATCCTCATCTTCGAATTTAACTTCCATACTAGTCAATTGAACTATAAGGGTATTAAAGGTATTTAAATGGTCAAAAATTTTTGTACCTTCTTTCATCCACAAATTGTACAACTGTCTCTTCAAGTAGATTTTGCTCATCAAGGACTTCGTCATATATAGACTTTCCAACTTGCTCCATAAGCCTGATGTTGTATCCTCTCCTACGATATTAAATAAAACCTCATCCGCCAAACATAAACAAATGGTACTAAGAGCTTTCACATCCAAATCTTCTCATTCCCATTCAATCATGGCTATTGGTTTCTTTGACTTGCCTGCCAATGCTTTTTGCAACCCTTGTTGCACCAATAAATCCAGCATCTTGAGCTTCCAGAGCTCAAAGTTGTTTTTACTGCTGAACTTTTCAACTTCAAACTTCGAACTCTGCATCTTAGCCATTAGCGCAAAAATATCCTAATGTCCACTGCTTATAAAATTCTTAAAATATTTCCAAGAAGAAAATCATGTGCATTTGCGCACCTCACGCTACCATTGGAGTGCGGAAAGTCTGCACCTCACAATTCACTTGGAGTGCAGCAATCTTTAAAGATTTATGCACTGTAATACACAATTAGAGTGCAGAAATTCCAAGTTTTCAAATGTGCGCAAAGTGCGAGTAGTATGTCGTTGCACCCTTCCAGAGGAGGGACCTACGATGATGTAGAAATCGACAAACCTCACACAGATGTTGCTGCTCCTCCGAAATTTGACATTCCTTTCCTCCAACAAGCTCTGATACCACTTGTTAGAATTGTCAATGTGGAAAACACAATTCATAATGATAATTATCAATCACACAGATAAGGAACACAAGGATTTCACGTGGTTCACCCAAACATTGGGCTATGTCCACCAAGCATAGGCATCAGTTGTCTTATTATTCAGATCATGGATATTACATCAGATTGGCAAGTTCTCACTCAGTCTCTCACACTCAGTCATTTGCCTCTACAAGCTTACATGAATTTATACATTCACACAAGAAACTAATTATTAAATGCAATCCCTATCCAAATTCTAACTTGGTCTATTTGGTTGGAACCAACAAAGAATAATAGGATCCAGATCCATCCTTTGAATGAATTCGTTGTCACCAAATCCCAACAGGGGAGAAGGGGTGTGGCATGCCACCCCCTTCCCCCTTATACTTATCATGGTTTAACATGCCAAGAGAGCATGAAGGGAGGGGAGGGATCATGACCCCCTTTTGTTTTAAATCATTTTAAAATATTTTAATAATAATACTTAAAGTTGAGAGGTGAGGTAGAGTGGTAAGTGGGGACCAACCCCATTCCCCCATTTTAACTTTTATTGTTTTTTTTTAAATCATTATTTTCCCCTCTTATAAGATTATTCAAATCATAATCAAACCAAGCACCATCATAAGAAATCAATCCCAATGTATGATTATTTAAGCTCATCAAGTCTACAACGTATGCATGACGATGATACAGAGATAGAGTCTAGGTTTCAAATTGGCAGCGACCGTTTTCCCAAAGATCTTAGATGAATGTGCGCCAACATGATCACTCGGAAAAGTTCTCAATATAGGCTCCAATTCACTCTCGACGAAGTCCATAACTTAGCCTCTGGCTTTCACTCGATGAGGTTCGTAACTTGGCCTCTGATGCAAATAAGAGGAGTTCCCATCAACTCCTCTGATGTGCATTAGAGGAATTACCATCAAATCCTTTAATGCAAATTGAAGGAGTTAGTTCAAACTCCTTCAATGGCAAGTCAGAGGAGTTAGTGTTAACTCCTTCGATGGCAAATCGGAGTTAGTATCAACTCCTCTGAAACATAAAAAACTACATTTTGTAAAACAATCATAATTTTTGACTCGGGTGTCTGTTTTGCACGGTATTTATACCGTTGGAAAGGTATTTTTGATCTCTACAAATTCTTAGTTATATGATTTGAGAAATTCCTAACCTATGGTATAATTATGTTTGGATTAATATCTAACATCTTGTTGGCATCCCCGAAAAATGAAGCGCCTCAATCATGAGAAGACGAATGAGCTATTGAATCCAGGGAAGATTACTTGATATTTCAATTATTTAATGCCTCAGTTATGTGAGTTCTAATGATTAGTATTGATGGTTTATTTGGATTTAATCTCATCTACTATATGATTGAATGGTGTCAGGTATTGAGCGAAGGAAGTTCACGCTTAGCATTCTTGTGATGCAATCTACAGCTAAAAAACAACGAAAGAACAATAATGAAATATGTAACAATGATATAAGAGCAACAAAGAAAATCTCAGGAAAATGGATGAAAAATAAATTTAGAAACTCCATGATAATCGACTGGAAAACTCGGATGACAAGATGCTCCCATGCCCAGGCCAGTCTTCATGATGCACAAAGCACATATGGCCAAAATTGATGACGACCCACTAGTACTATGAGACAAATTTGAAATTTTACCATTGTCTTTGTTACACATCATCACAAAGAGGATAAGGACAATTGTTGGAAGACGAAAGGTCATGGAGGGAGACAGAAGGCCAAAGATTATATTGAACCTCAATAAATACTCGAATTGAACCCAAAGAAAGGGATTTTGGCTCTTCAAACATTGTACACTTCTGAACTACTTTGGGAATACATTGTCAACTAAAATTGGAGAGTTGTCCTTAGAGTTTTCATGTACTATTACTGAAATTGTTAATACGGAGAAGACCTTAGGGCCAACTTTTGATAGAAAGAATAAATTGCATGTGTGGTTGTTTTGTTGTGAACTATTTTAAGCAGGATGTATGTTGTTCACATGGGCTGTAAAGACATGTTTTCTTATGTACTATGCTGATGCAAGCTATGTTACTCTTACTATTTGATACTCTTTCTTATATTATATTTCCTTGAGCACATGAGTTGATTATGTATGCACATATATGGTTTAGAATTTTCTAGTTATTTTTATGTATGCATGTGTCTCTAACTCTGCACCTTCATGACAACTATCTGATTGGGGTTTTTAGCAGGGTTTAGTTTGATTACAACTCATGCGGTTACGACAGTTTTATCCTGGCTAGGCCATGATAGGTTTAGGGTAGATTAGACTTTCATTTAGATAGTATTCCTCTGCATATTTTGTTTTCATAACCATCCATCAGTCACCTTCATCGGTGGACCATGACACAACCGGTAAAGCCAACCCAACAGTGGTTGTCGGGCTAGAATCTGAATGGGTTCCCTATTCCAAATGGTGAGAGGTCTAATTGGGAATTCTTACCGAGGGTAACCCCTTACTGTTTTCAGATGAATTTAGACATGTCAATAGAATTGGTGCTAGAAGGAGGGTTGGATGACAAGCTTGCCCACGTGGAGTCATTTCATTTAACTCTTAACCAACCCATGGCTCCTCTCCATACCTTTGTATGTGATGGCCCTTTGAGTCTTCCAAGACCCACCGAGGCCATCTCAATCAATACGGTCAATCTCTTTTCAAACCCCAAATTCGATGTTGAAGGGAATGTCTTTGCATTCACACATCTCAATCAAATGGAACAGGTAGCACTCATCGTTTTATTCACACATCCATATAGGTTTTTATCATCATTTTTAGATTACTATCGTGAAGATTTTTAGAAATTTTTTCTAGAGATTGATCATGGAACGACAAGAAGGACAAAAAGGACAAGTTTTCAGGAAGATGCACATATTCAAAAGATTTGAATATATCATGAAACATCAGAACTGAGGTTAACTAAAAATATCACTCTACAACATCAGTTCTAGAGATGGGAGAAGTTGGGAGGAAATGAAAATTTCACAAGACCAAAACAAAAGAATTTGATGAACAAAAAAGTGCAATTCTACCTAACCCTTTTCCCCATGAAACAAAAGGTTGCATAAATGAATTGGAAGTCTCAGAAAATCATGATGAGAGGTGTAATTCCTATCTAGCGCTAGCATTGAAACCCATCTGAATGAAGTATTACACGTATAAGATTTCACATGGATTAGTCATTTCAAGAGGCTACAAGCTTCTAACTGGTTGGAATGCATCAAACTCCTCAAGGATATTGGAAACACTCAAATCTATTATCCCTTTTCTAGTCACTCTCTTTTCTGACTACATGTCTTAGATCCTCATTTGTCCAAAGGTTTATTTTTTCAATTGCAACAAAGAATTGGACCGAGTTCATCTCTAACCTTGAATACATCATCTCTTCTCTCTCTTTCTTTTCCACCTTTTCCTTTGAAAGCAATTCATTTCTTAAACTTTGTTGTCTCATTACCTTTGGTTATATTTGAATGACACACAAACCTCTCACCTTTGTTTGTCCTCTCACAGGAAACTTTTTCTCACTGGAAGAAGGCATGGATCAACTTGCATCTCTTTGATAGCTCATGCTCAGAATTAAGGGGTATATGTTTGAACATGAATCAAAACTATTCGGGGATGTTGTAACAGTAGGTAAACCATGACTACGCATAGTTGTTAATCAATGATCATCCTTACATATTGGTTGGTGATAAGATATCATGTAATAGAGGAACCATCAACACACTACGTAGTTGCTCACGTGAAAGGTGAAGTGTCAAAGTCTAAAGGCTGAAAACCAAAAGGAATATCTCTATGTAGCCAAGTGCGGCAAATATACAAATAAATCTCTAAAGCTGGAAGTCATCCCCTGTCAGGATAAAAAAATCCATCACTTTCCCCATCCATTGAATTCTAAACATGCACTAAATAAATCAGGAAGGAATGGAAAGGAAAGTTTGACCAAACTAGGGGACATGTAGATATCTTTGTCGGGGCTATGGATGCTCGCGGACAATGGAGAAACACCTGCAATATGCACCTGGTGAAAAATATTTATTTATCCCAAACTTATATCATCCCCATGATGGATATACCAACCTAGATCATCGACGCAGTTTAAGGAAATAAATCCCATCATCATTTATCCTCCATCTACAGTGGACGAACCCTACTAGCTAATATGAAAAAATCGCCAATGAGCCCACCACGATGGAATATTTCAGGTTACTGTTCATATTATTTCTAGAATTTCTGATCTTAAAAGTAATTTATGACCCTCTACATTTTTTTCTTATCAGTTAGGAAAGGATAGCATAGATTTTGGCTTCACCCAGCATATCACAATTTGTTGTGTGCATACAACAACCTCCCAATTTTCTTGTCTTAGCGTCTCTCCAAGGAAAGAAATTTTGCACCCCTCAAATTCTTCCTAGTGGAACCATCACACTCTCTCTTTCATGCAAGTGGATAAGCCTAAGTTTTTCCTCTCTCTCTCTCCCTGCTTTACTACTTTTGGTTCCTCCTCAAATCACTTATACCCGACAATCTCCACTTCGGTGAGTCCCCTATTCCTGTGCTGATACATAGTGTACCAAGGCATGCATCCTTCTTCCACCTTTGCATTGACATTCCACTGATTTTCTCATCAGTGCATCGTCCACCTCCCTTTGAACTTGGCTAACACGCTATCGTGCTTTTGACAAACCTCACTAACACACATCTTCATCGTCATCGAAGTTCACATGATCAATTTCATCAAACCTATATTGGTCACATGATTATATTCGTTGCATGTACAACTTTCACTAGATGACTCCCTTATAATCACACCATTGCATCGCATTTTGGCAGCGTCCCTCTCTTTCGATTCATTACACTGCATATTGACAAGGCTCACCTCTTCGTCCCCAATGCACTGCATGTTGATAAGTTTCCCTCTCTTGTCCTCGATACGTCAATTGAATTACATTGACCCCTCATCATCACCAAGCGCAAAAAAGATGATGTTCTTCATATTGCCAACACTCACTAGCTCAACATGTCTCACCTTTGCCTTGAGTCTTATCTCATCCTCTTCCAGCTCGAACCCTTGTTACTGCATCCACCAGTCAATATCCAAGATAGTTTCCAATGACTAAAATCTCCACGCCTATTTAGATCACTGGTCACTGATTGCTTATTATGCCTAACCCACTCCATATTATAGTCATAATCAAACCGGTCTATATCGCTAGCATATTGCATTCACGTACTGCATTAGCTTGTTTAGTTTGTGTTTCTTGACTTTATGACTAAATATGGATTGTGAAAGCATCGTCCATCATCATATGGGTTAACCACAACACATGTTGGTCTTGAGCTGGCTCTAAGACATGCTTCGAAAGAAATTTGATCATCCCAACTCTCACATAGTGCTAAGTGTTCCAAACGTCAGTTGGTTATTTTCGCGAACGTATAAATTTTCACTATTGACGCATTACCTCACTTTCAGTGGATGAACTAAGAGCCTATATATCACAGACGACATGGGAACTACCGAAATTCAATTTGGTTGAAGCATCAATGAATAGGGGACTGTAACTTTCATTAAAAAATGTCTTTGAGCATAATTTTTCAGCATCCGTCAAAATGAAATTTTCTTCCCGAAAACAGGCCAGTCATATAATTTTCTCCATTATGATCCCAACGCAACTTACAGAATTGAAATCTGAGGCCCGAAATTTACTAAACGATCACCAAAAAGTTCTCTCTCAAACCATCCTCGTTAGTCATGGCATTCATGAAATGTTCGAATGGCATGATAAATCATTTCCCTACAAGAAAATCTCAGTACTCTTCTGAGTGCAAGAAACTAAACTCAAATCCGATGTCGTATGAGCAAGTCATCGGTCTTTAAAATCCTCCAACAACATCGATACGGGTCTACATCTTTCTAGTCACATCTTCATGCAAAACTGCTCCGATTGAAAGGTTTATGTTATCCAACTTACAATGTTAGATTTAAATAATTTTTATTTAGTTTAAATTTAAATTATTTAAATTTAAAATCTTATCTCATAAAATAAAACAAAATAATTAAATAAAAATATTAAATAAAAGATAAAATAATTAAATAAATTAGAATTGCAAAACAATGTCATGAAAAAAAAAGTTCTTAAATGATATAAGAGTGGTTTAACATGCTAAAACTAATAAATAAATGTGTGGAGTAATGGTGGGTTGCATAGAGGGGAGGGCCCATGGCCCACGTACCCGCCTCCACATTTCCTCCTTGGTTTTAAAACATGAGCACCCATTACTCTTAAACAAAGCCTCAAATGCACACGATCGACAAAGTTATCGTGAAGTTGCACATGATCGACCAACTTAACATGAAATCCAATGCACAATTCGAGAGACTTAGTATTAACTCCAGGGCACACTATAACTAAGAAGAGGACCAACATTTGGAGGAACTTATTAATTAGGCGACCAAGCGACAAGAAATGGACTAGCGACCAAGCACAAGAAAGAGACCAGGCGACCAGGTGACAAGAAAGGGACCAGCGACCAAGTGCAGGAAAGAGACCAGTGACAGGAAGGGGCCAGCAACCAGCGACCAATGACAAGAAAGAGAATCCATCAAGGCTCGCATATCCTGGTAAGCACAGGAAAGGGACAACACTCGAAAGCTCAGGATTTCTTGCCAAATCCGGGTAAGTCCTCGTTCTTCATGCTCTGTAGTAAATAATATACAACATTTAAATAAAATGGTAGAACATGCAAGGCAACATCACGCAGTCCAAAACATGCGTGGCTAAATAAACTTTCAGAACATATTAGAACAGAATAGAACAGAAGGGAAAAGAAATGCAGTGTGGTCTATTGATACCCAGCAGTGTGGTGGGCCGTCCTGGTCAGGAGTGGACAGTGACGGGTCTAAGAACAGGTACAGCGTCGGGCCCAGGTCCAAGAATAGGAATAGCAATAGGTTTAGGTGGAACATTCAGGTATTTGTTCTCTATGGCAATGACAATACATTCAACACTCATAAAAAATGGGCAAGAGGTACCCGTCTCAGAAGAAACAAACCATTTAGGTCAAGTGAAAATTTCCTCTGCAAGTAAAGAAGAGAAGTGGGTTTGGGTAAATGCCAAATAGTTTTGGGGTATTTTAAAATGCAGAGCTACTCATCTAAAATGGGAACAGACAAGGAAAAAATTGGCCCGTCGTAATAAACTTCCAAACAAGCCTCCTTTGCAAAGGTGTAACAACAAAAAAACTAAAGACAACGGTGATTATGCATTGTACAGTCCCACATCCACACCTCTCACATGGTCATCTGACTTGTATGTGAAAGAGTTACTAAATTCAAAGAGGAGATTGGAGGTTTTGGAAGTCAAAGGGCATGAGAGAGACCTTCAAATCCAATTATTGACAGTAGAAAATTGGGACTTAACAACAAACAATAAAGTTTTAATAGAACGAGTGAAAATGTTGCAAGAATCCCTTTCAGAAGCAAAAGATGAATGGAAAGGCTTGAAGGATGTCGAGCAAATCAGGGAAGACGTCGCGGGGGAAATTAGAGAGGTGATGAACTCTAAAACACCCAAAGCTGAAGGGAAAATAGGTGAACAAGCATACATCCATGGAGTGGAAGCAAGGGATGTAGAGAAAAGAGATTTTACAAAAAAATCCAAAACTTGGGCACAAGTCACCAACAATTCTTCTCATATGGAAAAAGAAACACATATCCAGGGGGATGACATGCAAGGTAGAGAAAACAAGGAAAGACAAGGTAGAGCAACAAACATAATTATCAAAGGCGTGAGAGAGTATGGAAAAAATGAACGTAATCTCGATCTTACAAGTGCATTTTTGAAGGACAAGTTGCTTTGGCAAGGCCAAATTTTTCAAGCATGGAGGGTGGGTAAGCCTAGTGGCGAAAGAGCTAGGCCCATAAAATTCATCATGTCAAGCATACGTGACAAGCAAATTCTCCTAGGCAAGAAGCAGCTCTTGAGAGGCTCTCGCTTTTTTCTAGACGAAGATTTAACTATTAGACAGTAAGAGGAAAGAAGGGAAGAGTTGTCAAAGGTTAGGGCAGCAAGGGATGAGGGAAAAAGGGCATGGTTGTTCAAAGTAAAAGTTGTTATTTCCTGTTTCAGTCCTTATTCTAAAACATGAAAACAAGTTGGTAGCCAAGAAGAGACAACAATTTCATTAGCAGGAAAATATGCAACAAGGCCAGTATGGACAAATAGGGATGAAGACTCAACTTTGAGTCTTGTAGAACAAAACAAAAAGAAATCAAATTATTCCCACGTTCCCTTAAGTTTAGTTTGTTGGAATTGCAAAGGTTATCCTTGGAGGCGGGGACCGGGGTTAGGACCTACCGTGGAAAATAGGGACATAATTTGTTTAGTGGAAACACATGAGCATGAAGCGTGCAAGACACCTATGTTTGAAGAGTATGTGAAGATGGCAGTGTGGAAAAAATCATCTGAGAATGGTAAAGGACATGGGGGTATCAGGGTCTTAGTGAAGAAAAAAAAAGGTCGTCTCATTCAATTAGAAAGAGAAGACTCAAATAAACAATTCATTTGGTTTAAAATCTCAGAAAATGGTAACATCATCAGGATTGTAGTATGTTATTTTGATCCATAAGTTTCAAAAACGTACAAAAGTAGGGGGCTTGACCACAAAGAACCCTTTGCAACCTTAAAAAATGATATTGCAACGTACTCTCAACTAAGTGAAGTCCTTATAGTAGGTGATTTCAATGTTAGGACAGCATGTGAACAAGCTAGTATTCTTCATTGTAGGGAAGACTGCAACCCCATTTGGCTTACAGAAGAGATAAATCACTAGTGGACAAGAGTTTCAGATGACAACAAAAGATCCAACGTTTTTCGGGAACAACTGCTTACCTTATGTGGGGCATTTGACTTAGTCATTTGTAATGGGATGGCTTGATAGGCGAATTCCGACAATTTCACTTGTAATACCTACAATGGAGCAAGTGTAGTAGACTATGCAATTTGCTCACATGGCTTGTGTGAGAAAATGGAGGAAGTTTTGATTGGTGAACAACTGTGGGGGTTTAGTTTATAATCATAAGGATGGAAGAGGAGGTGACTCACGACCCCCCTCCATGTATATAGGCTTGCACTGTGGGATGTGGGGAGAAGGGGTGTGGCATGCCACCCCCTTTCCCCTTATACTTGTCATGGTTTAACATGCCAAGAGAGCGTGAAGGGAGGGGATGGATCATGACCACCCTTCTATTTTTAATCATTTTAAAATATTTTAATAATAATGCTTAAAGTTGAGAGGTGAGGTAGAGTGGTAAGTGGGGACCAACCCCATTCCCCCATTTTAACTTTTATTGTTATTTTTTAAAATCATTATTTCCCCCTCTTATAAAATTATTCAAAATCATGATTGAACCAAGCACCATCACAGGAAATCAATCCCAATGTATGACGATTTAAGCTCATAAAGTCCGCAACGAATACATGACGATGATATAGAGACAGAGTCTAGGCTTCGAATTGGCAACGACCGTTTTTCCATAGAGCTTAGATGAATGTGCACCAACACAATCACTCAAAAAAGTTCTCAAGATAGGCTCCAGTTCTCTCTCAGTGAAGTCAATAAATTAGCCTCTGATGCAAATTGGAGCAGTTCCCATCAACTCCTCCGATGTGCATCGGATGAGTTACCATCAAATCCTCCGATGCAAATAAGAGGAGTTAGTTCAAACTCCTTCGATGGCAAGTCAGAGGAGTTAGTTTCAACTCCTCCAATGGAAAGTTAGAGGAGTTAGTGTCAACTCCTCCGATGGAAAGTCATAGGAGTTAGTATTAACTCCTCTGATGAGAAATCGGAGGATTTCGTATTAACTCCTTTGAAACATAAAAAATTGTCTTTCGTAAAACGACCGTAACTTTTGACTCGGGTGTCTATTTTACATGTTCTTTATACTGTTGGAAAGGTATTTTTGAGATCTACAACTTCCTAGTTATATGATTTGATAAAATACATACAAAATAAATCCATGACGACCCACCAGTGCTATGAGACAAATTTGAAATGTAATCGTTGTCTTTGTTACACATCATCACAAAAAGGATAAGGAAAATTGTTGGAAGAAGAAAGGTCACAGAGGGAGAAGGAAGGCCAAAGGTCATATTGAACCTCAATAAATACTCGAATTGAACCCAAAGAAAAGGATTTTGGCTCTTCAAACATTGTACACTTCTGAATTACTTTGGGAATACAGTGTCAACTAAAATTGAAGAGTTTTCCTTAGAGTTTTCATGTACTATTGTTGAAACTATTAATACGGAGAAGCTCTCAGGGCCAACTTTTGATAGAAAGAAGAACTGGCATGTGTTTTTTTTTTGTTGTGAACTATTTTAAGCAGGATGCATGCCGTTCACATGGGTTGTAAAGACATGTTTTCTTATGGACTATTTCGACGCAAGCTATGTTACTCTTATTGTTTAATACTATTTCTTATATTATATTTCCTTGAGCACATGAGTTGTTTATGTGCACATATATGATTTATACTTTTATGGTTATGTTTATGTATGCATGTGTCTCTAACTTTGCACCTTCATGAAAACTATCTGATTGGGTTTTTTAGTAGGGTTTAGTTTCATTACATCTCATGTCGTTACGACAGTTTGCTCCTGGCTAGGCCAGAATAGGTTTAGGGTAGATTAGACTTGCATTTAGATATTCTTCATCTTCATCTTTTGTTTGCATAACCATCCATCACTCACCTTCATCGGTGGACCAGGCTGCAAATGGTAAACCCAACCCAACAATTCTTGCGGGTCGAGAATCTGGATGGGTTCCTTATTCGAAACAGTAAGAGGTCTAATTGGGAATTTTTATCGAGGGTAACCCCTTACTATTGTCGAACAAATTTAGACATGTCAACAGAGCACTAAGATAGTAATAATAAATCTAGGGTGTAAGGAAATAAATTGAATAATAAAATATTTCATAATATTACAAGATCTATAGTGATGAACTATCCCAGTGGTATATCCATGACATTGTATAGATCACATAAGGTGGGTTTATTTAAGATTCATAGGGAGAAGACTAGTGTTATGAAAAAAAATTCCTCAGAAAGAGAGAGTGTTATCATTTGGGTTTCTCCGAAAGTTTTTACACCATGCTAGGGGTTTGCTTCATTTGATGTGGGGTGCATGGTGAAACCCTATCCCCTTGTTGTACATTAGAATGTTTTGGTTGTCTTACATTTGGAGAGATTATTATAGATCAATGTTTGTCCTTAGGATGTGTTATAGGAGGATGACTTCTCATGGAGGCAATTATCTTATGTTGCAATTGACATCTTCTACATGGACGCATGTTAGAAAGAATAGGTGTTTTGTATAGGAGGTTGAAATATCTTTTGGAGGACCACTAGACATGAGGAAGAAGCGTGCTTGGAACTAGGAGCTCAGGACCATGTGGCATATAGGTTGAGGTGGTGTGCTTGGATTGAGGGAGTCTTACTTGAATCATATTATGTTGGAGGTTTCAAGTGGACCTAGTTACACACAACAGAATAGGAGTGTTGAGCTTAGCAGCATCCAACCATGTGATGATGAGTGCTTGACATTTGGAGGCATAGATTGGAAAGTACTCCACTTAGGAGGTGGTTCCAACCACCTAGTAACATGTACTCACTTGGTAGAGGAATGTTGTGCTTATAGGCCTAGTGTAGTGACTTATAGTGTTGAAATATTGTAACTGTGAAGAATATTCTAAATATAATTGAGTTATTATCATGTAGATCAATCCTCTTTTGTGGATTAATCATGTCAGGACTTATGTATGACCAAATCCCCTTTTTTGGATTGGTCAAACCCTAATCAAATGATGATAATTGAGAAGTTGTCCCCTAGGGCTAATTAAAGTGGTTTTAGCCACTAGTTTAAGAAGTCATCCCTGCCTAATGAAGAGACACAACTCTAGCGCTCCTCATCTAGTATAAATAAGAGAGGCTAGTGCCTCATTCACTCACTGACTCAAGTCACTCATCTAGTGGGTAAGTTTGAAGGAAGTTGCAGTTAGAAGAAGGAGAAGAGAGAGGTGCATTGCTTAGTCTTGGATATTCTCTAGTGTTTGGTATTTTATCTTGGCATTGTATTGGCAATCTATTATAAGGAAATTTTTTCTGGGTTTTCTCCCCCATGAGGGTTTCCCAAGATAAAATTGTGTGTACCTTGTGATTGTGTTTCTTTCAGTGATCTTGATTATGCTATTATTGTCTAGAAAATTGAAAAGAACCTAATAGTAGCTCTAAATTTAACATGGTTTCAGAGATTGATTGAATAGAGCACCTTT
Source organism: Picea mariana (assembly GCA_032191745.1). Lineage (NCBI taxonomy): Eukaryota > Viridiplantae > Streptophyta > Pinopsida > Pinales > Pinaceae > Picea > Picea mariana. Next base: position 147,455 of record JASDQU010100793.1, read on the forward strand.
CATTGGGTAACCAAAAACATCATTGTTGTCATACAAGAAAATTAGGGATTTTTTTTGGAGGATAATTCCAGCCTAAAAACCATCTAGGGAAGTGCATCCTAGCCTAGTGAACTCATTGGCAGCGTGAGGGCACCTTTTCAGTGGCCAGAGCCTCTGAAAATTGAAACCCTAGTTTTCACTGATACCAGAAAACCATGAGACCAGAACCAGTACCAGTCCATATTTGCACAGGCTTAGTTTCAAGGGGTAAAATTTGGATTTTTTGAAAACAGACTACACCAGCCTACTCGCCTAGGCCCATTGCACCTCCTGGTAAGTTCAGATTCAATTTATGAGAACTTTCAGATTTTTGTCTTTTTCCCAGCTCCAGGTCAAGATGTATGTAAGAACCAATCTTGTTGACAAGTTAGAAGGTGTGGATAACTTCCGTGCCTAGAAGTATAGGATTTCACTCATTCTTGAAGAGAATGATCTTGCAAAGTTCATAAAGGAAAATGTATCAGAACCTGCAGAAGTTGCAACTAAAGTAGAGTACAACAATGATATAGTTAGGGCCAAAAGAATCATTGCAAACTCTATTAAAGATCACTTGATCCCTCAAGTGGATTCTAAGAAAACTCCAAAAGAGATGTTTTATGCCCTAACCAGAATGTATGAAGGAAAGAACATTAATCAAAAGATGAACTTGAGAACCCAACTCAAGAATACAAAGATGCAGAAAGGAGAAATAGTTCATGATTATTTCTCTAGGATTTCTCAATTCAAGGAACAACTAGAATCAATTGGAGATAACCTAGATGAATATGAACTCATAATGACAACTCTTAATATTCTCTCAATACCTTGGGATGCCTTCATCCAAACTATTTGTGCAAGAAAGGAGAAACTACAATTTGACAGTCTTTGGGAAGAATGTGTTCAAGAAGAAGCAAGAGTAGCTAATCAAGAAGCAGTAGTATTAAGGGATGAAGATCAAGCCCTATCTTCTCATGCTAAAGGAGGAAAGAAAATGTCTCACTTCCAAAAGGAGACTCACCACCATAAGGAATCTCACTCCCCAAAGAGATTCACCCATTTCCATAAAGAATATCACCCTCCAAGGAGATTCCAGAAGTTTCAGAAAGGTTAAAGAAGAGAAAACAAATTCTCCTCCTATCAATGTTACCATTGTGACAAGATGGGACATATTGCTAAGAATTGTATAGCTAGAAAAGAAGAATACAAGAAGAGAAATAACAAAATACATCATGCCCATGTAGTTGAATATGATGAGCCACCCACGAAGATGATTAAAGAAAAGATTGAAGACTATGTTTTATTTTATGCTCTCTCGGGATATGTGTCACCTAGAGAGGACACTTGGATCATAGACATTGGTGCCTCTAAGCATATGACATGTCAAAGAGACATTCTCTCTAGCCTTACAGAAAATAACTTTCCCCGAAAAGTTACACTTAGAGATGATTACCAATACCTTATCAAAGGAGTGGGAGAATCCACTTACAAACTTGATTCAGGGACCCCAATGAAGATGAAGGATGTATTATATGTATCAGGTTTGACAAAGAACTTACTTTCTATCTCATCTTTAGATAAGAAAGGTTTCAGGGTTTCTTTCATAGATGGTGAATTTCTTATGTGGCCTAAAGGAAAAACCATAGAAGATGCAATTGTCATTGGAACATAAGAAGGTGGCCTTTACAAATTAAAAGGTCACTTAGATGTAGCCTTGACTCACTCTACTGAGAGTCCATGTGAACTTTGGCATAGAATAATATCTCACGTTAACTGCAAAGAGTTATCATATGTAAGCAAGGTAGTTACAAGTCTACCATAATTCAAGGTTGATCATGAAGGTGTGTGCAAGGGATGTGCACAAGGAAAGAACATAAATAATCCTTTCCTGAAGAGTGACAGTAAAGAAGAAGGAATCTTGGAGCTCATCCACTCATATGTATGTGGTCCAATGGCATCAACCTCTCTTAGTGGGTATGTATACTATGTGTCATTTATTGATGATTATTCTCGCAAGACTTGGGTTTACTTATTGAAATCAAAAGATGAAGTGTTTGGAAAATTCAAGGAATTAAAAGCCTTGATAAAGAATCTCTCTGAAAGAAAAATCAAGAAACTCAGGTCAGATAATGGAGGAGAATACACCTCAAAATAATTTGTAATATTTTGCAGAGATGTCAGGATTAAGAGGGAGCTCACCACTCCCTATAATCCTCAAAAAAATGGTGTAGCAAAAAGAAAGAATAGAACAATTATGGAAGCAGTGAAGATTATGATCCATAATTAAGATCTTCCAATGCACTTATGGGCTGAAGCAGTAAGAAAAACAATGTATGTCCAAAACAGATTATCCCATAGTGCACTTGGATTCAAAACCCTCGAAGAAATGTTCTCTGAAAAGAATCCATAAGTAATCCATCTCAAGATATTTGGTTGTCGAGTGTTTGTACACATTCTGAAAGAAAGGAGAACCAAGTTGGACCCTTCAGGAAAGAAGAGAATACTTGTTGGATATTGTGAGGTCTCTAAGGCCTTCAAACTTTACATACCAGGTTACCATCATATTGAGATGAACAGAGATGTAACCTTTGATGAAGATGTAGCACTCAAGAAATCAAGGAGATGCCATCTTGAAGAAGTATATGAAGAAGAACATGTAGCTCCCGGAGTTGTAGAATCAGTGAGGGAAGTTACAAATACCCATGATGATGAAATTCCAGAATATCATGATATGACAGAATCTCAAGAACCTCCCCAAATGACAATATCTCACAAGAGAAATCCAGGTTGGGCAAGGAAACTCAATCAAGATGGAGAGAAGTATGATGCCCCAGAAGGAACCATGAGACAAATCAAGAAACCTAATCCATTCTTCAGTTATATGGCTTTGATGTGTGATATCATAGAAAAGGAGCCTACTTGCTTTGAAGTAGCCATTCAGAAGAAACAATGGGCAAATTACATGACAAAATAATACCAATCCATTATAAAGAATGATGTATGGGAAATAGTTCCCAGACCGAAGAACAAAGATGTGGTATCTTCCAAATGGTTATACAAGATAAAACATGTTGCATATGGAAGTATTGAAAAACATAAAGAAAGGTTTGTAGCTCGTGGATTTTCTCAAAAGGAAGGCATTGATTATGAAAAGATGTTTTCTCTTGTAGCCAGATACACTTCTATCAAAACAATTATATCTCTTGCAGCCAAGATGAAGTGGAAGTTACATCAGATGGATGTGAAAACAACCTTCTTAAATGGTGTTATTTAAGTATAAGTGTATATAGAACAACCTAAAGGGTTTGAAGTTGAATATAGAAAGACTCATGTATGTAGGTTGAAGAAGGCTCTATACGGGTTGAAGCAATATCCTAGAGCTTGGTATGGTAGAATCGATAGTTTCCTGATGAGCTTGGGATTTACCAAAAGTAAAGATGATTCTAACCTTTACTTCAAGGTTATAATTGATGAGCCAATTATATTTTTGTTGTATGTGGATGACTTATTCTTAACTGGAGAAGAAAATATCATCACTGATTGTAAGAAGAAGCTCACTGTAGAATTTTAGATGAAATACCTTTGCATGATGCACTATTTCTTAGGTCTTGAAGTTTGGCAGAGCCTTGAGAAGATCTCCCTTAACCAAAGGAAGTATGCAGTTGAAATATTGAAGAGAATTGACATGTTGGAATGTAAAGCCATGAACACACCCATGGAAATGAATTTGAAGCTCATGGTTGATACTTTGTCAGAATTGGTTGATGCTATGTTGTACAGATGAATCATTGGATCGTTGATGTATCTGATGAATACTAGGCCAGATATATGTTTTTTTGTGAACACCTTGAGTCAGTATCTGGTAGATCCTAGACGTGTTCACCTTGTTGCTGCAAAAAATGTGATGAGATACCTTAAAGGTACGTTGGACTTTGGTCTCTGTTACAATGGAGATCATGACTTCAGACTAATTGGTTATACTGATTCAGATTGGGTTAGAAGTGTTTATGATAGAAAGATCACTTTAGGATGTTTTTTTAGTCTAGGTTTAGCCATGACTTCATGGCAGAGTAGGAAAAAATCCAATATTTCTCTCAGCACGGCAGAAGCGGAATACATTTCAGCATGTTCTACCAGTTGTGAAGCCATATGGCTTCAGAAGTTATTGGTGGGTATATTTGATCTAGAGATGGAAGAAATCGTGATTCTATGTGATAACCAGAGTTGTATAAAATGACAGAGAACCCTATGTTCCATGATAAGTCGAAGCACATAGAAATTTGGTATCACTACATTCATGATATGGTGCAGAGGGGAGTTGTAAAGCTCCAATATGTTGGCACAAATGAGTAGGTTGAAAATGTGTTGACCAAGCCTCTCTCTCGTGTAAAGTTTGAATACTTTCGAGACAATATTGGTATAGTCTGAAAGGACCTCCCTTGAAAGGGGGAGTGATGTTTATGATACTATGGTATCCTAAACAACAATGGGTAGATCAGTTAGGATTTTATATCCTAGGGAACTGATCATCCCTAGACATATCCTAAAGGTTCGGTAAGGACGATCTATCATAGTACCTATGCATGTATATGCCTGTTATGGTCAGTAGTGGTAGATCTATTAGGATTTTATATCCCAGGGAATCTTATGATTCCTGGTCATATCCCGAAGTTCTAGTAAGGATGGTCTGTCAGAGTACCATGTGGTAGCTCCGTTAGGATTTTATATCCTAGGGAATATTATGATTCATGGGCAGATCCCTAGGGACTGTCAGAGTACCACAAAATGTTGTTGTTACACCTACCTCATTCTGTTGCTATATGATGATGATGATGTTATCTCAACCTCGTGCTGATGATGTTGTTGCTCCAACCTTGTGTTGTTGATGATTTTGTTGCTCCAGCCTCGTGATGTTGATGAGGTTGTTGTTCCAACCTCGTGTTGTTGATGTTGTTGTTGATGATGATGATGTATCATCCTTGTGTTGTTGTTGATGAATTTATACTAACCTTATGTTATTAATGATGGTGTTGATGTTGTTTCCTTAGCATTATGCTAATTGATGTTGATGCAGATGATGATGATGCTACTCCAACTCCATGTTGTGAAAGATGATGTTATTGATGATGAGAAAAACTTCTGATGATTTGTAGATATGCCATTCAATGTTCCAAATAATGATGATGTTGTTTATGTCTCTCTCTCTCTCTCTCTCTCCTAATGATGTTGTATTGTAGAATACCCTTCTTGTTAAGGGGGAGTGTTGAAATATTGTAACTGCGAAGAATATTCTAAATATAATTGATTTATTATCATGTAGATCAATCCGCTTTTGTGGATTGATCATGTTGGGACTTATGTATAACCAAATCCCCTTTTTTGGATTGGTCAAACCCTAATCAAATGATGTTAATTGAGAAGTCGATCCCTAGGGCTAATTAACGTGGTTTTAGCCACTAGTTGAAGAAGTTGGCCCTGCCTACTGAAGAGACACAACTCTAGCGCTCCTCGACTAGTATAAATAAGAGAGGCTAGAGCCTCATTCGCTCACTGACTCAAGTCACTCATCTAGTGAGAAAGTTTGAATGAAGTTGCAATTAGAATAAGGAGAAGAGAGAAGCACATTGTCAATATTGGATATTCTCTAGTGTTTTGTCTTTTATCTTGGCATTGTATTGGAAATCTATATTAAGGAAGGTTTTGTGGTGCTTTCTCCCCCATGAGGGTTTCCTAGGATAAAATGATGTGTACCTTGTGATTGTGTTTCTTTCAATGATCATTCTTATGCTATTATTGTCTAGTAAATTGAAAAGAACCTAATAGCAACTCTAAATTTAACATATAGTAGGTTGTTGTGGACCTTTTCCACTTTTCTATTGTCATATCCCCTGATTATCTTATATAAATGGAGGATATATCCTTTGCTAAAAGGAAATTTTCAAGTATGTACTTCTAATCTTGATGTAATTTTCTTGCAGTCTTTGTGCTTGTGTGATGCAAGTGCACGAGTAATTAATGTTGAACTTATGTTTATACTAAGAGGCGGGGTGAACTAGTATAAGATAATTTTTACTTTAAATGAGCATTCATCAATCATTTGTTTACTTTAAAATATTAAATGCATGTAAACTCAAATCACAGTACACAAAGTTTAATTTGGAAACCCTTGTGGGAGAAAACCAAAAAAACGTATCTTTATAAATTTGTAGGCACCAACCTACTATTACAAAGCTTGTAGGCATCATCCTACTAGAGACGCCAATCTCTTCAACTGAGCACCAACTCAGAAAAATATTGTGTAGGAACCAACTTACTAGAGACACCAATCTCTTCGGTTGAGCACCAACTCAACAAGATATTGTGTAGGCACCAACCTACTGGAGACACCAATATCCTCAGGTGAGCACCAACTCAATAATACCTATATAGGAACCAATCTAAGATTTGGATACAAACAATAATTTTGGCTTTACCTACATGATTCGTACTTTGTACATTTCACAACATCATCAGACCCTTAACTTACATTCTCCAATGCCTCTCCTTGCTTCATACCATAGAAAAATATTCAAACCTTAGTCAGATTTAGCCTTCATTCCCTAGCGAACCTCATAGCACCATTCCTAGAATATAATTTCATACTGAAACATCACATCCTCAAAACAACACACTTTGCAACATCATAGACCTTAGTCATTCATAGAGCACCCTTCAAACTCCAAGAAAACTCCTCTTGCTCACCTTTAAACCCAAAGAATATTCCACAGCTCCTCTTGCGCACCTTTAAACCCCAAGAATATTCCCCAACTCTTCTTGTTCACCTTAGATCTCTTATGCACATTTGTAATTTCTATTCTTGCTTGGATGCTCTTCAAATGTGCACATATATCTTGTATTTATAACGTTTATGTGCTCACTTATGGGGTTGACTCGTAAAATTGGTTGCGTCGATTTGTACTTTCTAGTTGGACCGAACTGACAAAATATTTCATATCTCCTAATTCCTATGGAGTTAGAGGAAGTGTCATAAACCATTGGAAAGGTCTCGGAACAAAATTTTTAACCATATATCCTATTCTCCCATTTTATCTAGGTCTTCATAGTAAAAATGCCTTCAAAGATAGGGTATCCAAACTTAGCATAAAAAATCCAAAAAAAGTATTTCCAACAATATCCATCTTGCAATCTTTATCTTGGACATCTATAATCTCCCCTATATTTGACATCAATGACAACAATATGTTCATCAATATCCCCCTTTGTCATTTATGGAAACCCTTATTCAATTATGTAATACTCCCCCTGTCTGCAACTCTCCTTGTGTCTATCATTCTTCATTTGTTTGCAATTGCTCCCCCTTTGAAATCAATGGCAAAGGGTTTCTCCCCTTGAGCTTGTGCTTCCCTTTACCAACCAGACGAGAGGAATATCACTCTTGGTTTCAGTTTGAGACATTCAAAAGTGTCTCTGGGAAGGGTTTTAGTAAAAATATCTACAAACTATTCTTTGGTGGCAATATATTCCATCTTGACATTTTATTTGGCTACCTATTCTCTTAGGAATTGGTAGTTGATGGTAATATGCTTCGTCTTTGAGTGAATAACAATATTCTTTGAAATGTTGATTACATGTGTGTTATTGCAGATGATTGAGATTGGTTGAACATATTATACCTTGATATCCTTTAGTGTCTGCTTCATTCAGAGAACTTTTGTGCAACATGTTGTTGTTGCAATATATCCAGCTTCTGTTGTGGATAGAGAGATTGAAGTTGCTTCTTGCTCAACCATGATACTAGACAATTTCCTAGAAAGAATGCTCCTCCACTGGTAATTTTATTTTCATCGATACTTTCTTCCCAATATGCACATGTATATAATGTTAGAGTGAAGTCCTTACTTCTTGAATACCACAAGCCAAAGTCTAATGTGCCCTCAAATATCTAAATATTATTTTTATTTCTTTCACATGTGTTTCCTTTGGTGCAAATTGAAATATTGCAACCAATCATATCGCTTGCATGATGTCTGGCCTTGATGTTGTCACATATAGTAGGTTTCCAAACATTGACCTGTATAGTTTTTTTATTTTCTTCTAGAGATTCATCATGTGTTCTCAACTTACATATTGTGATCATGGGTGTACTGATAGGTTCATAGTCTTCCATTTTGAATTTCTTCAACATTTCCTTGATATTTTTGGTCTAAGAAATGAATATGCCTTTTTTGGATTGAGAAATATGCAACCCTAGAAAGAATGACAATTCTCCAAGCATGGAAATCTCAAATTCTTTTTGCATTTCTTCTACAAACATTTGGCTCATTCTATCAGCATTACTTCCAATATGATATCATCCACATAAACCATGATTATTAACATATTTTTATTTTTTTTGTTTTGATGTAAAGATTGTTGTCTGTAGGTCCTTTTTTGAAACCTTGTTGTTGTAGGCATTTTTCAAGTCTTGAATACCAAGCTCTGGGATCTTTCTTTAGTCCATAGAGTTTTTTCTTCAGTATGCATACATGATCTTTGTTTTATGACAATTCAAATCCTTCCATTTGTTCAATATATGCTTCTTCTTCTAAATTTCCATTTATAAATTTTGACTTGACATCCATTTGATAGAATTTGAATTTCTTGAAACACGCAAATGCAAAAAACATTTTGATTGCTTCTAATCTTGCACCTAGAGCAAGGGTTTCTTCAAAGTCAGTACCTTCAACTTGTTATACCCTTTACAGACCAATCTTTCTTTATTTCTTACTACTTGTCCATATTCATCCAATTTGTTTATGAATACCGATTTGGTGCCAATCACATTCATGTATTTTAGTCCGGGCACAAGTTCCCATGTCTCATTCTTCTCATTTTGATTTAGTTATACTTTCATAGCATTAACCCAATGTGTATATTCACTATCTTGTGCAAAGTTCTTGGGCTCTATTTTTGATAGAAAAGAAAAGTTTAGTCTTCTTCTAGTCTAAACTATTATATCTATATCACCAAGAATCTAATTTTCTGGATGATTCTTTTGAAAAAATCAGGATGGTGTATTTTCATCTTGGAATTCTATTTCTTCTTGTTCTTTCTTTTCTTCTTCCTCTTCTTCTTCCATTTCTCGTTCTATATAAATTGTCTCCTCTGGATCTCCATTTGTTTGTTACTTTTCCTTTTGAGGTATTGCTTCATCCACTCTTACATCAATACTATCTACAACCTTATGTAGTCTTTTGTTATAGAATTTATAGGCATTTCTTCCAGATGCATAGCTAATAAAGATACCTTCATATGTTATAGAATCAAACTTACCTAAATTATCTTCATTTCTCTTTATATAGTGCTTGATCCCAAAAACTTTGAAGCATTTGATTGTAGCTAGTCTACCTTTCCATAATTCATAAGGTGTCTTGTTGTTGTTCACTCTAATTTGTTGTCTATTCAAAATGTAGACTATTGTGTTGACTGCTTCTCTCCAAAAGGTGTATGGTATTTTGGATTCAACTAGAATTGTTCTAGCCATTTCTTGTATAATATTGTTCTTCCTTTATCTCACTCCATTTTGTTGTGAAGTCCTTGCTGCTGAAAAATTTCTCTTGATTCCATGATTCTCACATAATTCCTCAAATTCATAAGAGGAAAATTCACCTCCTCTGTCTGATCTTAAGCATTGCTTTTTAAATCAGTCTCATTTTCAACTAGGGTTTTGAAAGATTTAAACTTCTCGAAAGCTTCAAATTTTTCTTTAAGAAATGTAACCCATGTCTTTCTTGTGTAATCATTAATAAGAATCATAAAATAAATCTCGCCTTTTAAAGTTTGAGTTCTTGTTGAACCACAAAGTTCTGTGTGTACAAGTTCCAATGGGTTTGATGTTGAGCACTCCTTTGTTTTGAAATTAACTCTCGTTTGCTTCCCGTGCTGACATGGCTTGCAAATGTTGATGTTTTGGTAGCTGTGGGAGGGTCTTTCCCTCCTAAATGACCTTTATTATTTGTAGAGAAGATTATGTAAGCAAGAGATCCATTGAATAGATATTGAAATACCCTATAAGAGAAGTATGTCCATAAGAACAAAGTAATAATGAAAAGACACATGTCCAGAGAAGAAGTCAACCCAGTCTAGTGACCAGGGAAACTATAAATAGAGGATGTATTGGCTCATTTGTTCACTCACTCACACTCTCCCATCTACACAGAAGCAAGGCACAAGTTTGGAGGAGGTGACACAGTAGCTGCAGATGCACAATTTATTCTTGTTCAGTCTTTTGGTATCTCTCTCTTGTGCACTACTCCTTGAGGAGGTGCGCTACCTTTGTATGGTGTTGCTGCTATAGTTGGGGTGGAATTTCTGGTTAAGCTAGCACTTGTTCTAAGGTTTATCTGATTGGACTTGCTTTGTGAATGGAATCTATCTAAGAAAGGTTGTTAGGTTTCTCCCCCATTTGGGTTTTTCCCAAGATAAATCTCTTGTGTTCTTTTCTGTCTCTTTTTAATGTTGTTATTTCTTAGTACATGATATATATGTTAATGGTAATGAAGTAAAATAACACTAGTAACACTAATGATCTGTAAATAAAGAAAATATAACATGGTATCAGAGTTGGTTACCTTTAGAACAGTTTAACCACTGGAAGGAAGATCGTTATAGCAACACCTTGCAGCTGCAATACTTTGTCAAGCTCGTTGAGCACTATCCCAAGGAATTTGGGAATAAATTCCTTCATAGAGAAGTGTGCCCTAACCTAGTGCACCTACTGAAACCCTCAGCGTGCAGTTTGGTGAAGTTTGAAAAATTGAGGCTTTTCAGTGCTAGGGTTTCTACTGGTAAAAATGTCAACCTGTATGAGAGTTGAGGATATATTGGATTGAGCAGATAAATTCATACCTTATAAGCATAGAATAAAACTCATTCCAGAAGAGAATGAATTATTGGATCACGTCAAGAAGATGCTTCCAGAACCCGAAGATGAATAAGCAAAGGAAACGTTCAAGAAGAATGAGGTCAAGGTCAAGAGGATCTTGACAAACTCAATCAAGGATCACTGGATACCCAATGTATCAGAACTAAAGACTGCAAAGGAGATGTTTGATGCCCTAACTAGACTCTATGAAAGCAAGAACACCAGTCAAAATCTTACCCTATGACATCAACTTAGAAATGGGACTATGAACAAGTCAGAGATGATAGCCAACTTCTTTACAAGGATCTCACATATCAAAGACCAGTTAGCAGCCATTGGATATCTAGTAGAAGATGTTGAACTAGTAACCACTACGCTAAATGGATTCCCTCCCTCATGGGACCCATTTTTCCAAGGAATTTGTGCAAGAAGGAGATTGCCCAAGTTTGACAAGTTATGGTCGGATTACACTCAAGAGGAATCCATGATGATATCCAAGACACAAAATACTAATGAGGACGAAAATCAAGCACCTACTTCCCAAGTGAAGAAGAGAAATAAAATGGAAGAAGGAATCCCGAAGAAGTCTAAGAGACCTCATTACAAGAAGGATGTGTCAAAGACCATATGTTATAATTGCCAGAAGCTGGGACATTATGCCTTTCAATGTCCAGATAGAAATGAAAAGGAGAAGAAGAAACACCATGCACATGCAACAGATGTAGAAGAGCACTCAAAGGAATCAAAGGATGAATAATTTGTCTTTTAGACAATGGTGTTTCCATGCATATGAATGATAGAAATAAACTCAAGCAGGAAAACAACGCCAGACTCCAGGTTTGTATATCATGTTTGATATTTTTATATTGTTGTTTCTTAAGTAAGTATTGTACCTAGGATACAAGTATTTACAACTTTACTATTTGTTATTTCTATCAAATGTTTAAGTATACCTGGATATTGTCAATAGGATTACCATTAAAATTCTTAGTGTTCATTATTAATGATATACTTGTTTGAAAGATGAAATTGATCTCCTCTAGGATATGTTTTTTATTACTAACCATTCCATGGAGGTTACCATGGAAATGGTGTTCTTGCCTCTTGTTTTGAGTATGTCATAGGTGATAGCTTTGAGAAGGATATATGATGACAGTTGCAGGAGGACAATCTCTAGTTGAGGCATAGAATTGTGTACACGAAGGTACACACCCATGTGAAGAAGAAGACAAAGAAGAGTATCTCTCATGGAGATTGACTGTGAGGATAAGAAGGATCCAAATATGATTGTATAGTTAATTTGACTACTCTTTAAATCATCAGGAAGAGTAAGTAGTGCTAGAAGGGCCTACCTAGAAATGATGCAGTATAAACAACATGTTCTTGTGATACCTTGCATAATGAAAATATAGATACATGGAATTGATAAGCCATACTATGAAGAGAAGTAGATGGCTCCACCAGTGGTGAGGAAGGTGGCCCCACCAAGTACCATCTTAGAAGGAACTATAATTCATAGGGAGTCATCCATTAGGATCTAGTAGGGAGGAGCATCCTCCCCAAGACAGTTCATCAGAGCATGCATACTCAGAGTGAGCCTGATCTCAGAGAGAGTCAGGTGTTTAGATAATTTCATACAGAAATTATTCCTCCTCAAATTCATATGGGAGAGAGAGACATCTTCCAGGACTGATAGACATGAAACTAGATCGAATCTTTAAAGACTTCGAGGATATATGAGACCTCCTGGGAGGATTTCCTTGTTTCAGTGATAAAGGAGAAATTCAGTCAGAAGGACTGGGATATATATTTTGCCTCAGTTCCAGAAACCACACATGTTTTCCAGCTATGTGGTGTTGATGAGGAGCATCAGTGATTCAAAGCCTTCCACCATTGAAGAACCTACTGAGAAGAAGGAATGGAAGGATGCCATGATGGAGGAGTATCAGTCCATCATGAAGAATCATGTGTGGGAGGTGGTTCCGAGACCATAAGGGAAGTCAGTGGTGACTTCCAAGTTGATATACAAGATCAAGCATGCTGGAGACATAAGCATGAAGCGAGATTTGTGGCTAGAAGATTCTCCCAGTAAGAGGGAGAAGACTATGAAGAAACTTTTTCTCCTATAGTAAAATACACTTCCATTAGATTAATCATTGTGATTGCTTCCACAATGGGATGGAAATTACACCAGATGGATGTCAAGACTACTTTCTTGAATTGTGTAATAGAGGAAGAAGTGTACATAGAACAACCACAAGACTTCATGATCCATGGGAAGGAGCCCCATGTGTGCAGACTAAAGAAGGCCTTGTATGGACTGAAGAAAGAACACAGGGCATGGTATGCCATGATAGATGGATATTTGATGAGCTTGGGATTTACCAAGAGTGAGGCAGATCCTAACCTCTACTATAAGGTTGAGGATGGATTCCCATTGATCTTGGTTCTATATGTAGATGATATATTTCTAACAGGGGATGAGAAGCTCATTGGTGGGTGTAAGAGGGATCTCACTTCAGAGTTCGAGATGAAGGATCTAGGTTTGGTGCATTACTTTTTGGGATTGGGGGTATGACGAAGATCATATGAGATTTTCCTTAGCAAAGGAAAATATATTGTTGAGATCCTGAAGAAATTCAGGATGATGGAATGCAAGTCCATGACCACACTTTTGACAATAAATCAGAAGTTCTTGAGTGACAAATCTTCAGATTTGGTGAATCCCATGATGTACAGATAGTTGATTGGATCTTTGATGTACCTAGTTAACACCGGGCTATACATATTCTTTGCAATGAATACCTTGAATCAACACATGGTTGAACCTAGACAAGTACATTGGATGGCATCAAAGCATATGTTGAGGTACCTTCATGGTACAGTTGGATATGTATTGAGATATGTCTCAAGTGGAGATGTGAAGTTGCAGGGATATATAGATTTTGAATGGACAGGGAGTGCAGTGGATTGGAAGATAACTTTCGGATGTTGCTTTAGTCTGGGATCAGGCATGATATAATGGTTGAGTAGGAAGAAAACATCAGTGGCACTTAGTACATTAGAATCAGATTATATCGCAGCAAGCATGGCAAGTTATGAAGTAGTGTGGCTTTGAAAGTTGCTTGCTGGGATATTTGATCTAGAATTAGAGCCAACCTTGATACATTTTGATAATGAAATTTGTTTGAAGCTTACCAAGAACCATGTATTCCATGACAGGTCTAAGCATATAGAGATCAAATATCATGACATCTGGGACATGTTGTAGAGAGGAGTTGTGGAGCTCCAGTACATATCCACAAATGAGAAGATAGTGGACATCCTCACCAAGCCCTTGTCAAGAGTGAAGTATGAGTACTTCAGGGACAAGCTTGGAGTATTGCATAATGTACACCCTCGTTGAGAGGGAGGTGTGTTGTCTCTTCGCATGTCGGCTAACCCCTCTGGCCAAGGGTTCTCTAGATCAGTCACGTGAAGTGAATGAGGGGGTAATGCATTGTCAAACCTACTGAGAGAAGAAATATCAAACACATAGTCGTAAGACTATGGTGGAGGTTGTGTGGCTCTGGATAGTATTTGTGTGCTACTTCGGTGGATGTGTTCCACTTGCGGAGGTTGTGTGACTCCGGACAATAGATGTGTGCTACTTCGGTGGATGTGTTCTACTGGTGGAGTCTATGTGACTCTGGACAGTAGTTGTGTGCTACTTCAATGATGTGTTCTATTGGTGGAGGTTGTGTGACTCTGGATAGTAGTTGTGTGCTACTTTGGTGGATTTGTTCCACTGATAGAGGCTGTGTGACTCCGGGAAGTAGATGTGTGCTACTTCGATGGTTTTGTATCATTGGAAGAGACTGTGTGTCTATGGACAGTAGATGTGTGCTACTACAATGTATGTGTTCCACTGGAAGTGACTGTGTGTCACTAGACAATAGTTGTGTACTACTTGGTAGTAGTTGTGATCTATAGGATGACATTGCAGTAGTTGTTTGCCACTAGATGATTTTCATGGAGATTACCATATCATTTGGATGTAGTTGTGTGTTCTACTATTTTATCACAAATATTGTTCCTCATGATTCGATCTACTGAAGTCATTGTAGCATTTGTGTGCCTACTAGCAGATTGCAGAGTAGTTAGTGGACTACCAAATGAAGACATTGTGAAATATGCCTCCCTAGCTAAGAGGGAGTGTTGATGTTTTGGTGGCTGCGGGAGGATATTTACCTCCTAGATTACCTTTCTTATATGGAGAGAAAATTCTGGAAGTAAGATATCCATTGAACATATATTGAAATACCCTAGAAGAGAAGTCGGTCCAGAAGAATAAAGTAATAATGAAAAGACAAATGTCCAGAGAAGAATTTGACATAGTCTAGTGGCTAGGAAGACTATAAATAGAGGACTTCTTGGCTCATTTGTTCACTCACTCAAACTCTCCCAGCTACACAGAAGAAAGGTGCAAGTTTGGAGGAGGTGGCGCAGTAGCTGCAGCTGCACAACTTTTTCTTGTTCAATCTTTTGGTATCTCTCTCTTGTGCACTACTCCTTGAGGAGGTGCGCTACCTTTGTATGGTGTTGTTGCTGTAGCTGGGGTGATATTTTTGTTTCAGCTAGCACTTGTGCTAGGGTTTATATGATTGGACTTTCTTTGTGAATGTAATCTATCTAAGAAAGGTTGTTAGGTTTTTCCCCCATTTGGAGTTTTTCCAGGAAAATACTCTTGTGTTCTTTTATGTCTCTTGTTTATGTTGCTACTGCTCAGTACATGATATATATGTTAATGGTAACAAAGTAAAATAACACTAGTAACACTAATGCTCTGTAAATAAGGAAAATCTAACAACAAATAGTGTGAGTATTTTTTGAGATCCTTGGCATATCTTTGACTGATTGTGTCTTGCTGAGTTTTACTAGATTGTAAAAGTTTATATGACCCATCCTTCTATGCCACAACCAATTTTTGACGGGTCTAAATGACTTGTAAAGAAGATGAGGGAGAGTGTCTGATGGCAGGTCCAAATTAGACCTAATCTCATTTGGTGTAGTTTTTTCCGCGAGTATATGGTCCTCACTGCCACTCATAATCAAAATAAATAAAAGGGGAAAGATAGTGGAATACCCCTTAAAGAGTTCTAAATAATCTTAAGGATAAACTAACTGAAAGGAAACTAGTGTAATCCTAACTATTTCTAATCTATCCTGGGAGAAAAACTAGAAGAATGAGTACAGTGAAAGGTAATATCTAGACAACATAAGTAGTTCATGACAACCCAAACATGTTAGCACAATAATATTACATAAATTGTCTCAAATAGTTGAAAAGGAAATCTGTAACATCATCCCTGCACTCACAAGAAATCACAACAACATAAGAATCTTGAATACTAATCACATAAATAGTTCATGTGATCAATACCCAGAAAACTTAATCAACAAATACAAGTATAGAATAGTCCCACAAACATTTATAAACAATTATGACTTCAGAAATGTCTTCTTCTCTTTATTATTTAGAAGTAAGAGTACCATCTTGGTTACAAAGAGAAAAATTCCACCTTCCATTCAACTAGCTCTCTTTTATAAAACAAGAGAGAGACTCTTCAACTCTCATGACCATTTGTTTTGTTTTCCCCTAATTTTGTCTTTTTTACATTTCGAAATTATTTTTCATTTTGAAAATCTAGATGTGGGAGTTACAAATGGGAATTGAAGAGACTCATGGTTAGTTACATTCATCCTATGGTTGTTTACAAATGATATCTATCTAAGTTTATTATCCATTCTACCCCTTGGGTCGTTTTCTAAATTTCTTGGGTTGTTTTGGGCGTTTCTGGCTCTAGTTTGTTGAACAAAAAAATTTTGGATTATTCTCCTCTATCTCAAATTTCTATCAAGCTATTTTTGGATTGATTTATTTGCTTGTAGCTTAATATATAATTGTTTGAAGTCTACATAGTGGGTTCTTCATACGAATTTGGGTTCCTTCTATGTTTTGAATGTTTGGACCTTTTATTCTCATCATCAGCCAAAACTTATTATCCCAACCTATTCTTCCCTCCATATTTTCATCAAGCGCTCTTGGGCCTAATTTTGTTACTCGTAACTCCAAATATGATTGTTTGAAATCTGCACAATCCATTTCCTCCCCCAAATTCGTGGCATGTTTCTCTCTGTAATTTCTAATATTTTATGTCAATTTTATGACCTTAAGACCTCTTCCATTGCATTCCTTTTCTTGATACATTTCCAAAGAAGTATCAAGGGCTCAATTCTGACACATGTAGCCTAAGATATGATTGTTTTAAAAAATTTCCTGAATGGTATTTCGGGAGAGTTGATCGGGTCGGGAAAATTGGTCGAGTCGACGCTGGGAAAGTTGACCAGGTTGACGAACATCATCTGCGTTGGGAAAATTGATCGGGTCTTAGTATCTGATCAACGTTGGGAAAGTTGATTGAGCCAACAAAGGTGATCGGTGTCAGGAGAATTGATTGGGTCGGAGGGTCTGATTGGTGTTGGGAAAGTTGATCGGGTCAACAAAGGTGATTGACATTGGGAAAATTGATTGGGTCAGAGGAGATGATCGTCGTCGGGAAAATTGATCGACATGATCTGTATCATTTTGGAATGGATGAATTCCGACGATGAAGAGGGCTCCAAGATTAAATGTGGTCCCGACGAGCCACGTGGAAAGTGCAATTTCATCATCCATGTTAGTGCCACGTCATATGGCACCAATGAAAAGTGACCACATAGATGGCACATGGAATTGATGTGTTAATGATGAGATTTATCTTACGAAACTTTGGGAGGCCATAACTTTTGATCTGGAACTCAGATTTAATTATGGTTATAGTCGTTGGAAAGCTATCGACTAGAAGAATCCAACTATGAGTTTTAGTTATAGAAAATAATAAAATAAAAGAGAGGGGAATATCAATAAATAAAGAGAAGACAAAAAGGGGAAGAAGATCAAAGGATTCCCCCACATGATCTCAAGGCTCGAGTAATCATGAAGAAAGGATATCATGCTAACATGTTTCTATAATTGCAGAAAGAGGAGAAATCAGTTATGTGATTAAAAGGTCATTCACCAATACATGAGAAACATTATATTTTCTTGCCTTTAAGAAAACTTATGAATAAGTCTAGATTTTGCAGGACATGAAAATGAGAGGTTTATTGAAGGAAAACGTTTATAATTTAGATTAAATAACTATAATGATAACTACATGCATCTATTCTCCAACACATAGAAATGATTAGTGACCTTATGAATCAAGTTAAGAGTTGTCCAATATATGAGAGTATAAATATGAATATGTTAAGAACCATATGCTAGCAAACCTTGAAAGTCATCTAGAAAAATGATTGACAACCTACATCAAACTCATTTAATACAAGTACTAGATCATCAAACCTTACATCCATATAAAATCATTAAACACTTGGGAAATTGTATAAGTTAGGAAAAGAATGTGTCAACCACTCATACAAATGTCAACGAGAAGTCATAAGTAAAAAAAGAATCATGAATACATTTGAAATCATAAGATCAAAAGAGATAATAAACCTTCATCAAAACAATCATCAGTCAAGACCAAACCTCAACTCCCACAAGATAGAAAAATAAATAGCATAAGTCTCAAGCAGTAGAGAATTAGGCAATAGGCTTAAAATTTTAGTAGGGGGTCCCTTTCCTTTCGCTTGTAAAAGAAAAAGTAAAGGGGGGCTGTTGCAGCCACAAAAAATGGAAACACACTGGAAGAACCAGTTATCTTTGTCAATAGAAGTCTAGGTTCGATACTTCAGATCTGATTTTAAGATAAGTTCAACAAACTGCAAACAATTTTCCAATAATCATGGGTACCAAAATGATGCCAAAATTCTAGAAGATATAACCCAATATTTCCAGTACTTGTAATATAACACACCTTTTTCAAAGAGCCAATCAATGAGATTAATTATTTCATTGGCTGCACATTTCATATTAGCTTTGGTTCAACCATGGGTTTTCACTTGTATT
Source organism: Picea mariana (assembly GCA_032191745.1). Classification (NCBI taxonomy): domain Eukaryota; kingdom Viridiplantae; phylum Streptophyta; class Pinopsida; order Pinales; family Pinaceae; genus Picea; species Picea mariana. The sequence continues at coordinate 166,405 of JASDQU010100793.1, forward strand.
AACAAACAAACATTTAAATAAGTGTGCTCCTCATATATCTTTTCTCGGCATTTCTTCGCTGCCAGCGAGCATCCATAGCCCCTATGAAGTTTCATCGGTACCATACAAGCATAGCCTCGCTGTCAGTAGGCATCCATAGCCCCGATAGGTTTACTTGTACTTCCCACACTATTAATAGTTCTTTCAACTTCCTTTTTATTTCAAAATTTGCTTACCCTTTTAGATTTTAGATACAGATATGCATATACACATAGGGTGTGAAGGAAGTGGGGTGATACGAGAGTTGCTATGATTTGTTGAGTAGATGTTATGCATTTTATCTTAACCCACATGTCTCCCCAAAACCATCGTAGTATTTTCCATCTTATTAATGTGAAGTGGATGGATCTCAAAGAAAAGAGTGGACACTTTCCTATACTTATGGATTATCATGGTATGCCCAACAAGCATATGTGTTCCACCACAACTATCAATCCATACCTACAGCGGAGAAATTTGTGAATGTGAATTCAAATAGAGCATCTCATACATCTTATGACTTGTAAAAACTTTCTTCAGTATGTAACCCTAATTGGACCAGACCCTCACTTAAATTTAAAGAGTAATCCTCAAGGGATATTAAGAGACAAACTAGCTCAGAGAAATGTCATCATTCAAACAAAAAGATGGAAGCAATATGTACAAGAAAAAGTAGGACTGAAATTAGAAGTGAATTCATGAAAAATAAAATTGAACTAAAATCAATCTGAAGCTAAAATGTCAGTCATTAAAATGGTAAAAACTAGTTGAAAAAAAGATAAGAAAAGAACCCAACAACAAACACAAAAATTGGTTTAGCAATAGTGAAAGTGTTTCCAGTGAAAGCTCAAAGGTATGCCAAGGGAAATAACCAGTCAAGACAAATTAACTAATCAATATCAAGCCAAATGAAAAGAATCCTCAAGTTTATGATCTGAAATGAAAACAAACCAGAGTATGAAAATTGATTATCCAATGGAAAGGATTTGCAACACAATTCTCAAATCCAATTATCACATGTGATTTTCCATTCACTTAGTGCGACAAAACAATTTCGGGAATCAAGCAACATGGGTTAATATAGAAGCTCAATCAAAATAGATTTTCAAAAACCAATTTTATGAAACATTCCACAAACCCATAAGATCTTCAGATTTCATGAAGTGAACAATTCCTTTGCATATTTGAAAGTCATTAATTTTTCAACAGAAAATACATTTCATATTTCTCACCAGAACATCATTTTCTCTTTGCCATAAAAGATAATCATTAATATCAAATATTCATTCTGATAATGCAAAGAGATATTACAACTATGGAGATTATTAAAATAGTCATTAAAATGACTCCAAACAATGACTAGATCAAGAAACAATATGACAATAAATGAATGAGAATATATTTTTGACCGGCTATTGAGTTGGTGGTAATCTTAGTTTATCAATCAAAATATGTTGCAATGGAATAAAGTAGCTGAGTTAGATTAACACTTCCCTAAGTTGCTTTCATCTCAAAAGAAAAATCCAGAGTTGTTGATTTCATAAGCCATTTCCCAAGCTACATAATAAAAGAGAACGTTGGGATCAAATCTTAGACAGTTTGGGAAGAAATCCCCCTCTTAAATGAATGACTTATTAAAATGAAATTAAATTAAATTGAAACTTAAATACTAGAATTAAAACAAATTCTACGAAAATCATGCTAACCTAAAGTAAACTTAAACTAAGTGGGTTATATAAACTTATGCAAATACTAATGAATTCATCAAGTATTCCATATGTTATTCATTCAATCAAATATTATAGCCTTCTTCTTTAGAGATAAGCATCATGTTCTCTCCCTACAATATTCCTTTTACCAAAATATTTTAATGTCATGATTTTGTGAGATTTGGATCGTCGAGACATTCCATCTCATTCATGTAATCATAATTAATCAAATTAAACAATAGTACTATAAGACTTCAGTTCCATCTATCTTCTAAGGATACTAGTGTACCAACAAACCTTAGTCATAAATAATTTGATTCAAAGATTATCGACATTTCACCCCAAGGTATGTGTTTCCTCTGATTATTAAAGATAATAATGTGATACAATAGCATGATCATCTTTGAGCCTTGTGAGAGGCAAGAGAAAATTATCATGAAAAGAGAGCAATTAAGATATTTTCGTGATAAGAAAACAATTTGATATCACAGCTTAGATGGATTGACTTTCCCAACACAAATGACAAACATGATTAGAAATCAAAATTGAATGAATTAATTAAGATCATATTTCTAATAAGTGATCAAATTGGCATGTTGGGAAATTTCATGAAACTGATATCCTCGAGTTTCCAAGAGTGTTCAAAGTAGAAAAATTGGGTATTTTACTTCCATGAACTTATATGTCGCATAGAAAGTAGAGAAGATGAAATGAAAAAGAGGATTGTGTAGCTTTCTTCTCCACTAGATAGGTTTTTTGTTCAAAAGTATAAGATATATAATCTAGAAGACAAATTTGACAAGCTCATGAGTACGAGAGATCAAATAGAAGATATTCCAAACTAACCCAAACCATAGTTATCTCTTCTGATTTATGTATCGGTTGAGATTTGGTTCAAAGAGTGCTAAAGAGTGTGGGGACCAATAAATTGATGAGTTAGAGCCCATAATGAATTCACATCTTGAAAAGTATTACCATGGATGAAATGAAAACAAATATTGAAAACTCAAGATTGGAATCATATAAGTTGCTTTCACATGTTCTATTAAGATACTTACAACTCCCAAACATTTGAATGTTTTCAACATGAGGTAAGTGTGTAATTCTCAGCCATGATAAAATTTAGATTACTCAAGAATGTGACCCTAATGAGTGACCCAAAATCAACAAACCCAAAGGATGGAAGATACCTTATAAGAAAAAACCAGATCTAAAATTCTCATGATTGGCAGTTGTAGGATTGATTCTTTGGTCAACCAATGATTTGGGGAATAAAAGGATTGGTTCTCGAATAATTTTCTGAAGAAGATATTAGCCAAATATTTAAATATCCATGTTATCCATAATTGTCAAAAAACACATCTAGATAGTGTAAATGAATATCTCGTGTTGTTGTGTATGAACGGAAACTTGGGTGAAGAGAGTTGCAAGATAATAGGTGAAAATCCTCATTGAAAACTAACTGAACATAGCATAAGATATATGCAGCCAATGCCTTAAAATTGAAACTAAAATTGCTAACAGAAAATAACTCAAAATAAATAAAAATTCAGCAAAGTTCATTATGCTAAAAAGGTCTAAACAGAAAAATTTTATTGGTTGAGAGTGATAAAAAAAAAGAGTGGATGTGAAAGAAATTATTTGAATAACTCCAAACCTGAAATAATCATTCAAATAAATGTAAGGAATTGGAGTGGTTTCAATCTCAAATGGGTAGAATTAGTCACCCAGATTTTCATTTACTGTGTGTGGGACAACAAACCCAAACTCATAAGAATATCAATTAAGAAAACTTTTCCATATTGGACTTATGTGGATATATGGGACAAATCTGAGTGTCCACTTTCATTACAAGAGGGTTTGAATAGTATCTTCATTTTTCTTTTAAATGTCCTACTTACAATATGCCACAATGCATTGAAAATGATTTGACATGGTGATCATGCATCAAATAAACGACATGAAAATTGCTCAACACATAGGAAATTTGAGAATGAAATGAAGTAAATTTTCCCCCAAATTAAAATTAGATCAAAAAATCCAATCAAGGGAAAGTTGATGTGCAAGCCTTCTATTTATTTCCACCTCTGTCGAGAATTCATTTATTGATCAACCAACAATGATGATAAGAGAATGAAAACAAAAAACTAATAAAACAAACTACAAAGCAAAGATAAACTATGCAAAGGGAAGACATTATCCTATTCTACACTACTACTCTACACTACAATTGCTGAAAAAAAGGAACTGTGTAAAGTCATAATGTCAATGTAGCCATCCTTGTAATCCCAATCCTGCATACACATGTTCAAGAAAAAATATTAGTGACAGAGCTTGGAATAAGGATCGACTAAAAGTAGGAAAAAATAAATCATGATGAACTCTATCCACCATGTTAAAAATATTATTGTGATAATTCATGGGAAATCTATCCAAGTAAGATCTCTCCAACCATGCTTCAATCCTATCATAAAATATTGCATTACTATCACAGAATTGACGGAGGGAGTTCAATGGAAAGTAGCATACCGGATGAGGACCGTGCATAGAATTCATGTGAAGTGTTCTCAATGAGAGAATCTTCATGCTAATAAAGTTGTTTATTCCTGAAGACAAACCAAAAGAATAAGGGCCTGACATAACCATCGGCATAGACCGAAGTGCCTCATTATCTTGGAAAGTCTCTTTGGACTCACACTTCAAGTAACCATCAACTTGAGACCAATTAGAGGGAAAAAATCATCTACATAGACTATCATCCACCATGATATGAGAGGTAATTTAAAAATAATGGTGAGATCCACTAGTATCAACAATATCAGATACAAGGTTACTTGAACAAGAAACTTCTCTACTAATGACAAATGAAGATGAAAAAGGAAAAGACATGGTCTGATACACATCTTCTACAACATTCCATTCATATTATGAGAAAGGTTGATAAGGCTTGGTTGTGATTAGTTCATGGGAACAAGCCTTATCCTCTCTATCTTCCACATGCACATCACCTCCATTAAGTACTTCAAAAGGGGTTAGCCCCATTGAGTTCATTTGAATCAGATAATGGGTGGTTTTCTGCAAAGTTAAACCATTAAAGAGATCAGGATACAAATAATAATAAGTGGAAGAATTAAGACAATTAAAAGATTCTCTAGAACAAGAAAATTTTGCAGAAAGTGACTCCCTAAATGGTATTTCCTCTTCCATAATCACATCAATGATTTCTTGTGAATCGATAGACTCTATCGTAGGCGTGGTTTCAAAATCAACATGTTCTTCCTCAAGATGGTTCTCCTCTTCCAAGTTAAAATTAGATTGTTGAGATAAAAGAGGTATGTCATGCATGCTTATTTCTTCTCTTGAAGTGAAAAAATCAGTGTGGTTGTCTTGCTCCTGCACTACATGAGAATCTGAAATATATTCCAAAGCAAGTCCATGGTTAGAAGAGAGAAGTGAGTCATGAGAATCATTAGAAGAAGAGGTTTCAATAAATAATCTATCAATAATAGGAAAAAAAACTTTTTCTATGTCACTTGAACTAGGAAAATTTGAAACATCATGACAATCCAAATCAACATAAATTAATTTCAAATTATCCATGTGTGAGGAAGAGTTCATTTTAGGTGTGTCTAGATTTTTTTTATTAACTAAATTATTAGCATCCATGCCTTTCCCCATAGCTTCGTCTTCCCATCCTTTTGATGGAAGATATGATAAAGGATAATGAGAACCTGACATAACCATCGGTGTGACCCGAAGTACCCCATTATCAACAGGAAAACCCTCCTCTTGGGCAACTACAGAAAAATATGAACTTGAGTTTACAACACAAGAGGTCTTTTTTTCATCACAAGAAAAGAAAGGAGGTATGGAGTGATGAGAGGATACATATTCTTCTTCCAAAAAAGAATTCTCTCTTTGATTTATATCCCCCATAGTAAAGAAAGATCTGGATATATGAAGTCCATATAAACAATTAGCATTTTCATGTAAATCCATATCAGCATGTGAAGAAAGAGCAAAATGTGATTTAGATTTTCCATCTACTGACTCATATGTTTCATTAGTAAGAGAAACTAAACATGAAATCAAATCATTGTTAGAAGGCCTGTCATCCAAAGGAAATCTAATCAAAGATGACTGAAACTCATAACAAAATATTCAAGGGATTCATCCTCATTCTTCTTAAGTTTTAAAATTTCTTCACACAATTTATCATAATCATAGTTCTGAAAAGAATGAAAAAATTTACACATAAATTGTTCCCATGTGTGAATAGAGGTGACCAACAAATTCTCACACCAGCTCTTAACCCGGCCTGCAAAAGTGAGAGTGAACAGTCTACAAATGGTATTTCATCAGTAATATTGTGAGAACAAAAAAATTTCCATAAATGTAAAGCATATTCAGATGCATAGATTTCACTCTCTCCATCAAATCTAAGATGTGACAAGAAATGTAAAATATTCATAGTGTTGGCATACTTACAGACAGAAGGCAACGTGTGCGTATTTTTCATTGATGGCACAGATAAACACGATCAATAGTGCAGTGATAATGGCATGGAAATGATCAATAGTGAAGAGCAACAGTGATCATTGGATCCCATTCAAAATTCTCGATGACCGTCAGATCTGAATTCAGATAGGAGGAGCACACAGTAGAAGAGAACAGATCTCAGGAATCATATCTGAGCCTGAAGACCGACCATCATTGGATCTCGAAGAAGGAGCACGATCTTTACGTGCAATATGAAGTGGGATTACAAAGTCCCAAAAGCAAGAGGATCATCCATCTTCAATAAGGACATGTGGCGAGCGACTAGAATTTCACTGACTTACACATTGGAGGAGTCAACGGAGCATGGTGTGGGAACTCGCAATATGAGATATCCCAAAATGATATGGTTCGTTGGATCGGGGATTGATCTGAACCCTTGGATCGAGGGTCATGGGCAGTTGGATGCAGACTACATGTGGCGAGAGGTCAGCTTTTCGCTAACTAGAAAGTCAAAGGAAGGAGGTGCTCTATCCTTTGAAATCGAAAAACATGAAACCATGATTTAATCTGAGTCATCGATCAAAGGGAGAGCGTGGACCATTGATCTGGATCCATTTCGGAGTTTCATATACAGGGAGTTGGAGGAGTCAATGAGACTCACGACAAAAGTGTGAAATCACGAAGAGCTCATTTGTTTGGTGATTGGTCATAGCGCATGGTCACGAGAAGGGAAGGAGCCAGTCCAGCGAAGCTCTATTTCGACGATCACGACATAAAGAGTCGAGACTCTTCATCATAGGAGTCTCGAAGTTGTGAACCATGAAGCACTTTTTGGATAAGCGTTAGGTCACCACCGATGGTCACGAGAAGGGAAGGAGCTAGTCCAACTAAGATATTTTCTTTTCAGAGTTTTGAAGATAGCGATATGGAGAGTTGATACCCTTCATCACAAGAATGCCAAAATGAGAAATTGTGAAATCAATTCTACTTAGTGTTCGGTCATAGCCAGTGGGCATATGAGATAAACGCAAGACCCTGCGGAATTAATCCAACGGTGTTGAATAATTGGGAATATGATCGAAGGGATACTGTTGCACTTCACAGTTAATTGATCAGTTAGGATTCAGTTAGCAGAACTGAATCATATTTCTTGGATGTTTGACGATTCAGTTGCTGAGGCATTTTCCTTTGAGACTTGAGGTGTAACTGAATTCGTGGCAGCATATAAAATAGAGATGCAATGACTGTGGTAGGTTGGTTGTTCGAACTGGAAAAATGAGTTGAACTGTAAGAAAGGTAAAATTATGGTATGCATAGTGTGAGAAAAAACTCAGAGATGTTGAACAGACAGAAGCAAGAGCAGAATTGCAAAACAGTTTGAAGCAAAGAAAAACTGCAGAACAGATAGAAGCAGAGAAGAATTGAAGAACAGATAAAAGTAGAGAAGAGTTGCAGAACAGAGAAGAAGTGGTAAGAATTGAAACACCTGTATTGTTGGTTATTCAATCATTTATTCTTAATTAGGGAGGTAGGGTGGTGCTAGGGAGGACTGTGATCCTCTGATATTCAAGTTGGTGCTTGAATATTGGAAGTTGTATCTTCCATCTAGTTGTGGCTAGAAAACAGGGTGGCGGGGTGGTGCTCGAGAAAACATAGAGTTGTCTGTATGCAAGTTGGTGCTTGTATAAGTCCAGTTGGTGCTGGAACATTTAGGGAGTTAATGCTTCCTTATAGTGGGTGCTAGAGAAACCATAGAGTTGATGTTCTCAACAAGTTGGATCTTGTAAAACAAACATAGTAGCCTCACTTTGAGTTGGTGCTCAATCATAGATGATGTAACTTAAAAGAATGACTATCATTTGAAGAAGAAGAGGTTTTATCCCTTTATGGGTTTCCTTGTGAAAATATGTCTCTGTGTATATATTATGTGTGACTGATGTTCATTACTCATGTTGTTCATATGTTGTATAATATTGATGGTCACTTGGAAGAGCTTAAAAATTGTTTGAATGAGTCATAAATTGTTTAAGCAAAGTAACAACTGATTCACCCCCCCCCTCTCAGATGTCTTAGTATTTTCAACACATAGGAGGTTTAGGAGGTACAATACCATAAAAAAACCTCCATAAAGGGATATGGGATGGAACCATTAGTAAAATAAAACAAAAATTAACAAGAATGATTCCACAGGCTCAGCTTGTCATATGGCCCTCCTTCTAGCGCCATTTTTGTTGACGGGTCTGAATGACCTGTCAAGCAGATGAGGGAGAACGCTCGATGGAAGGTCCTAATTATACCTACTCTCATTTGGTGCAGCGTTTCCCGTGAGTATATGGGCCTCAATGCCGCTCAGAATTAAAAGAAATAAAAGGGTAAATACAATGGATTGCCCCCTAAAGAGTTCTAAATAATATTAAGTATAAAATAAATAAAAGGAAACTAGTCTAATCCTAACTAATTCTAATCTATCCCAAGAGAAAAACTGGAAGAGTGTATACAATGAAAGGTAATATATAGATAGCAGAAATAGTTCATGACAACCCAAACATGTTAGCAGAATAATATTATAGAAATCATCTCAAATAGTTGAAAAGGAAATATGTAACATCATCCGTGCACTCACAAGAAATCATAACAACATAAGAATCTTGAATTCTAAGCACACAAATAGATCATATGATCAATAACCATAAAACTTAATCAACAAATACAAGTATAGAATAGTCTCACAAACATTTGCAAATAGTTATGACTTCATAAATGGCTTCTGCTCTTTATTATTCAGAAGTAAGAGTACCATCCTGGTTACAAAAGGAAAAAAACCACCTTCCATTCAACTAGCTCTCTTTTATAGAACAAGAGAGAGACTCTTCAGCTCTCATGACCATTCATTTCATTTTCACATAATTTTGTCTTTTTTACATTTCAAATTTCTTTTGCATTTTGAAAATATAGATGTGGGAGTTACAAATGGGAGTTGAAGAGACTCTTGGGTGGTTACATTCGCCATATGGCAGTTTCCAAATGATATCTATCTAAATTTATTATTCATTCTTCCTGTTGGGTCGTTTTGGGTGTTTCTTGTAAATGTGTTGAACCTGCACATAATACGCCTAGCTAGAAAATACCACACACATTTGCAGAGAGAAATTGAGAAAGAAGAAGCAAGAGAGAAATAATGGAAGAATTCTCATTATCGTAATGAATAATGAATAATTTATACATGATATACTCTGTATAACTCAACCAATGCGCACTGGAGGTAAAGCCAATGGACCATAGTGGTGGTATAGAGTGATTTGGACACACACCAATAGTTATAGAAGTGAACTGCCACATAGTCTAGTCTCTCGGGCAGTTACGGGAGAGAACTGCCACCTAGCTGAGTTAACTAGTCTACCAGTCTTCAGTTAACTGACTGAAACAGAATGAAGTGAGGAGGAGATCAGGGAATCATGGGTAATGCACTATTCTGGTCATGATCCCAAGGACAATGTGCATTAGTTGGTGATGATCCCAATGTTGCATGGTGACAAAACCAATGCAACATCTATACTCCACTCAATTAGCCAAACTAAAGTGAAAACTGAAGAGAATATTCTCCTAGAGGAATATTCTCCCTAAACTTTAGGAGACTGGATAAAGACTAATAAACATAGGAAAAACCTTAGGAAAAATAAATCCTAGGTATGTGTGCAGTAACTCCAACACCCCCCCTGAACATAACTATGGTGAAAATAAAGAATGGGTCCTGGAAACGAGTCCATGTTAGGTACCCAAATACAAAAGATACACTGAAATAAAGTGAGGAAAGAGGGAAAACCTCATGGGAAACCCC
>JASDQU010100793.1:176489-263449 GCA_032191745.1 Picea mariana
AACTGCTATTTTTATTGATATTGTAAATACTGGAAACAGATAAAATTTGATCAGTCATACCTAAATTTGTTACAACCAAATTTTCTTCCTTCGTAGAGTTTTCCTCAGATTCCTTTCTCTTCCAACAATCTTTCTTGAGATATCCTATTTTTCCACAGTACCAACATTTTTCTTTACCCTTTTTGTGTCTTGACTTAGATCGAGAAAAACTTCTCTCATTCTGCTCTTTAGTTCGACCTTTGACCAACATCGCCTCTGAAGTTGAGGTTTCTTTACTAGATTTTCTCCTCATCTCCTCAGCCAACAAAGCTCCCACAACAGAGTCATAATCTAAAACTTTTGTTGAGCTAAAACTAACAGAGGTGACTAGATTATCCCAAGACTCAGGCAACGAACACAATAGTGTAATGGCCTTATCCTCATCTTCGAATTTAACTTCCATACTAGTCAATTGAACTATAAGGGTATTAAAGGTATTTAAATGGTCAAAAATTTTTGTACCTTCTTTCATCCACAAATTGTACAACTGTCTCTTCAAGTAGATTTTGCTCATCAAGGACTTCGTCATATATAGACTTTCCAACTTGCTCCATAAGCCTGATGTTGTATCCTCTCCTACGATATTAAATAAAACCTCATCCGCCAAACATAAACAAATGGTACTAAGAGCTTTCACATCCAAATCTTCTCATTCCCATTCAATCATGGCTATTGGTTTCTTTGACTTGCCTGCCAATGCTTTTTGCAACCCTTGTTGCACCAATAAATCCAGCATCTTGAGCTTCCAGAGCTCAAAGTTGTTTTTACTGCTGAACTTTTCAACTTCAAACTTCGAACTCTGCATCTTAGCCATTAGCGCAAAAATATCCTAATGTCCACTGCTTATAAAATTCTTAAAATATTTCCAAGAAGAAAATCATGTGCATTTGCGCACCTCACGCTACCATTGGAGTGCGGAAAGTCTGCACCTCACAATTCACTTGGAGTGCAGCAATCTTTAAAGATTTATGCACTGTAATACACAATTAGAGTGCAGAAATTCCAAGTTTTCAAATGTGCGCAAAGTGCGAGTAGTATGTCGTTGCACCCTTCCAGAGGAGGGACCTACGATGATGTAGAAATCGACAAACCTCACACAGATGTTGCTGCTCCTCCGAAATTTGACATTCCTTTCCTCCAACAAGCTCTGATACCACTTGTTAGAATTGTCAATGTGGAAAACACAATTCATAATGATAATTATCAATCACACAGATAAGGAACACAAGGATTTCACGTGGTTCACCCAAACATTGGGCTATGTCCACCAAGCATAGGCATCAGTTGTCTTATTATTCAGATCATGGATATTACATCAGATTGGCAAGTTCTCACTCAGTCTCTCACACTCAGTCATTTGCCTCTACAAGCTTACATGAATTTATACATTCACACAAGAAACTAATTATTAAATGCAATCCCTATCCAAATTCTAACTTGGTCTATTTGGTTGGAACCAACAAAGAATAATAGGATCCAGATCCATCCTTTGAATGAATTCGTTGTCACCAAATCCCAACAGGGGAGAAGGGGTGTGGCATGCCACCCCCTTCCCCCTTATACTTATCATGGTTTAACATGCCAAGAGAGCATGAAGGGAGGGGAGGGATCATGACCCCCTTTTGTTTTAAATCATTTTAAAATATTTTAATAATAATACTTAAAGTTGAGAGGTGAGGTAGAGTGGTAAGTGGGGACCAACCCCATTCCCCCATTTTAACTTTTATTGTTTTTTTTTAAATCATTATTTTCCCCTCTTATAAGATTATTCAAATCATAATCAAACCAAGCACCATCATAAGAAATCAATCCCAATGTATGATTATTTAAGCTCATCAAGTCTACAACGTATGCATGACGATGATACAGAGATAGAGTCTAGGTTTCAAATTGGCAGCGACCGTTTTCCCAAAGATCTTAGATGAATGTGCGCCAACATGATCACTCGGAAAAGTTCTCAATATAGGCTCCAATTCACTCTCGACGAAGTCCATAACTTAGCCTCTGGCTTTCACTCGATGAGGTTCGTAACTTGGCCTCTGATGCAAATAAGAGGAGTTCCCATCAACTCCTCTGATGTGCATTAGAGGAATTACCATCAAATCCTTTAATGCAAATTGAAGGAGTTAGTTCAAACTCCTTCAATGGCAAGTCAGAGGAGTTAGTGTTAACTCCTTCGATGGCAAATCGGAGTTAGTATCAACTCCTCTGAAACATAAAAAACTACATTTTGTAAAACAATCATAATTTTTGACTCGGGTGTCTGTTTTGCACGGTATTTATACCGTTGGAAAGGTATTTTTGATCTCTACAAATTCTTAGTTATATGATTTGAGAAATTCCTAACCTATGGTATAATTATGTTTGGATTAATATCTAACATCTTGTTGGCATCCCCGAAAAATGAAGCGCCTCAATCATGAGAAGACGAATGAGCTATTGAATCCAGGGAAGATTACTTGATATTTCAATTATTTAATGCCTCAGTTATGTGAGTTCTAATGATTAGTATTGATGGTTTATTTGGATTTAATCTCATCTACTATATGATTGAATGGTGTCAGGTATTGAGCGAAGGAAGTTCACGCTTAGCATTCTTGTGATGCAATCTACAGCTAAAAAACAACGAAAGAACAATAATGAAATATGTAACAATGATATAAGAGCAACAAAGAAAATCTCAGGAAAATGGATGAAAAATAAATTTAGAAACTCCATGATAATCGACTGGAAAACTCGGATGACAAGATGCTCCCATGCCCAGGCCAGTCTTCATGATGCACAAAGCACATATGGCCAAAATTGATGACGACCCACTAGTACTATGAGACAAATTTGAAATTTTACCATTGTCTTTGTTACACATCATCACAAAGAGGATAAGGACAATTGTTGGAAGACGAAAGGTCATGGAGGGAGACAGAAGGCCAAAGATTATATTGAACCTCAATAAATACTCGAATTGAACCCAAAGAAAGGGATTTTGGCTCTTCAAACATTGTACACTTCTGAACTACTTTGGGAATACATTGTCAACTAAAATTGGAGAGTTGTCCTTAGAGTTTTCATGTACTATTACTGAAATTGTTAATACGGAGAAGACCTTAGGGCCAACTTTTGATAGAAAGAATAAATTGCATGTGTGGTTGTTTTGTTGTGAACTATTTTAAGCAGGATGTATGTTGTTCACATGGGCTGTAAAGACATGTTTTCTTATGTACTATGCTGATGCAAGCTATGTTACTCTTACTATTTGATACTCTTTCTTATATTATATTTCCTTGAGCACATGAGTTGATTATGTATGCACATATATGGTTTAGAATTTTCTAGTTATTTTTATGTATGCATGTGTCTCTAACTCTGCACCTTCATGACAACTATCTGATTGGGGTTTTTAGCAGGGTTTAGTTTGATTACAACTCATGCGGTTACGACAGTTTTATCCTGGCTAGGCCATGATAGGTTTAGGGTAGATTAGACTTTCATTTAGATAGTATTCCTCTGCATATTTTGTTTTCATAACCATCCATCAGTCACCTTCATCGGTGGACCATGACACAACCGGTAAAGCCAACCCAACAGTGGTTGTCGGGCTAGAATCTGAATGGGTTCCCTATTCCAAATGGTGAGAGGTCTAATTGGGAATTCTTACCGAGGGTAACCCCTTACTGTTTTCAGATGAATTTAGACATGTCAATAGAATTGGTGCTAGAAGGAGGGTTGGATGACAAGCTTGCCCACGTGGAGTCATTTCATTTAACTCTTAACCAACCCATGGCTCCTCTCCATACCTTTGTATGTGATGGCCCTTTGAGTCTTCCAAGACCCACCGAGGCCATCTCAATCAATACGGTCAATCTCTTTTCAAACCCCAAATTCGATGTTGAAGGGAATGTCTTTGCATTCACACATCTCAATCAAATGGAACAGGTAGCACTCATCGTTTTATTCACACATCCATATAGGTTTTTATCATCATTTTTAGATTACTATCGTGAAGATTTTTAGAAATTTTTTCTAGAGATTGATCATGGAACGACAAGAAGGACAAAAAGGACAAGTTTTCAGGAAGATGCACATATTCAAAAGATTTGAATATATCATGAAACATCAGAACTGAGGTTAACTAAAAATATCACTCTACAACATCAGTTCTAGAGATGGGAGAAGTTGGGAGGAAATGAAAATTTCACAAGACCAAAACAAAAGAATTTGATGAACAAAAAAGTGCAATTCTACCTAACCCTTTTCCCCATGAAACAAAAGGTTGCATAAATGAATTGGAAGTCTCAGAAAATCATGATGAGAGGTGTAATTCCTATCTAGCGCTAGCATTGAAACCCATCTGAATGAAGTATTACACGTATAAGATTTCACATGGATTAGTCATTTCAAGAGGCTACAAGCTTCTAACTGGTTGGAATGCATCAAACTCCTCAAGGATATTGGAAACACTCAAATCTATTATCCCTTTTCTAGTCACTCTCTTTTCTGACTACATGTCTTAGATCCTCATTTGTCCAAAGGTTTATTTTTTCAATTGCAACAAAGAATTGGACCGAGTTCATCTCTAACCTTGAATACATCATCTCTTCTCTCTCTTTCTTTTCCACCTTTTCCTTTGAAAGCAATTCATTTCTTAAACTTTGTTGTCTCATTACCTTTGGTTATATTTGAATGACACACAAACCTCTCACCTTTGTTTGTCCTCTCACAGGAAACTTTTTCTCACTGGAAGAAGGCATGGATCAACTTGCATCTCTTTGATAGCTCATGCTCAGAATTAAGGGGTATATGTTTGAACATGAATCAAAACTATTCGGGGATGTTGTAACAGTAGGTAAACCATGACTACGCATAGTTGTTAATCAATGATCATCCTTACATATTGGTTGGTGATAAGATATCATGTAATAGAGGAACCATCAACACACTACGTAGTTGCTCACGTGAAAGGTGAAGTGTCAAAGTCTAAAGGCTGAAAACCAAAAGGAATATCTCTATGTAGCCAAGTGCGGCAAATATACAAATAAATCTCTAAAGCTGGAAGTCATCCCCTGTCAGGATAAAAAAATCCATCACTTTCCCCATCCATTGAATTCTAAACATGCACTAAATAAATCAGGAAGGAATGGAAAGGAAAGTTTGACCAAACTAGGGGACATGTAGATATCTTTGTCGGGGCTATGGATGCTCGCGGACAATGGAGAAACACCTGCAATATGCACCTGGTGAAAAATATTTATTTATCCCAAACTTATATCATCCCCATGATGGATATACCAACCTAGATCATCGACGCAGTTTAAGGAAATAAATCCCATCATCATTTATCCTCCATCTACAGTGGACGAACCCTACTAGCTAATATGAAAAAATCGCCAATGAGCCCACCACGATGGAATATTTCAGGTTACTGTTCATATTATTTCTAGAATTTCTGATCTTAAAAGTAATTTATGACCCTCTACATTTTTTTCTTATCAGTTAGGAAAGGATAGCATAGATTTTGGCTTCACCCAGCATATCACAATTTGTTGTGTGCATACAACAACCTCCCAATTTTCTTGTCTTAGCGTCTCTCCAAGGAAAGAAATTTTGCACCCCTCAAATTCTTCCTAGTGGAACCATCACACTCTCTCTTTCATGCAAGTGGATAAGCCTAAGTTTTTCCTCTCTCTCTCTCCCTGCTTTACTACTTTTGGTTCCTCCTCAAATCACTTATACCCGACAATCTCCACTTCGGTGAGTCCCCTATTCCTGTGCTGATACATAGTGTACCAAGGCATGCATCCTTCTTCCACCTTTGCATTGACATTCCACTGATTTTCTCATCAGTGCATCGTCCACCTCCCTTTGAACTTGGCTAACACGCTATCGTGCTTTTGACAAACCTCACTAACACACATCTTCATCGTCATCGAAGTTCACATGATCAATTTCATCAAACCTATATTGGTCACATGATTATATTCGTTGCATGTACAACTTTCACTAGATGACTCCCTTATAATCACACCATTGCATCGCATTTTGGCAGCGTCCCTCTCTTTCGATTCATTACACTGCATATTGACAAGGCTCACCTCTTCGTCCCCAATGCACTGCATGTTGATAAGTTTCCCTCTCTTGTCCTCGATACGTCAATTGAATTACATTGACCCCTCATCATCACCAAGCGCAAAAAAGATGATGTTCTTCATATTGCCAACACTCACTAGCTCAACATGTCTCACCTTTGCCTTGAGTCTTATCTCATCCTCTTCCAGCTCGAACCCTTGTTACTGCATCCACCAGTCAATATCCAAGATAGTTTCCAATGACTAAAATCTCCACGCCTATTTAGATCACTGGTCACTGATTGCTTATTATGCCTAACCCACTCCATATTATAGTCATAATCAAACCGGTCTATATCGCTAGCATATTGCATTCACGTACTGCATTAGCTTGTTTAGTTTGTGTTTCTTGACTTTATGACTAAATATGGATTGTGAAAGCATCGTCCATCATCATATGGGTTAACCACAACACATGTTGGTCTTGAGCTGGCTCTAAGACATGCTTCGAAAGAAATTTGATCATCCCAACTCTCACATAGTGCTAAGTGTTCCAAACGTCAGTTGGTTATTTTCGCGAACGTATAAATTTTCACTATTGACGCATTACCTCACTTTCAGTGGATGAACTAAGAGCCTATATATCACAGACGACATGGGAACTACCGAAATTCAATTTGGTTGAAGCATCAATGAATAGGGGACTGTAACTTTCATTAAAAAATGTCTTTGAGCATAATTTTTCAGCATCCGTCAAAATGAAATTTTCTTCCCGAAAACAGGCCAGTCATATAATTTTCTCCATTATGATCCCAACGCAACTTACAGAATTGAAATCTGAGGCCCGAAATTTACTAAACGATCACCAAAAAGTTCTCTCTCAAACCATCCTCGTTAGTCATGGCATTCATGAAATGTTCGAATGGCATGATAAATCATTTCCCTACAAGAAAATCTCAGTACTCTTCTGAGTGCAAGAAACTAAACTCAAATCCGATGTCGTATGAGCAAGTCATCGGTCTTTAAAATCCTCCAACAACATCGATACGGGTCTACATCTTTCTAGTCACATCTTCATGCAAAACTGCTCCGATTGAAAGGTTTATGTTATCCAACTTACAATGTTAGATTTAAATAATTTTTATTTAGTTTAAATTTAAATTATTTAAATTTAAAATCTTATCTCATAAAATAAAACAAAATAATTAAATAAAAATATTAAATAAAAGATAAAATAATTAAATAAATTAGAATTGCAAAACAATGTCATGAAAAAAAAAGTTCTTAAATGATATAAGAGTGGTTTAACATGCTAAAACTAATAAATAAATGTGTGGAGTAATGGTGGGTTGCATAGAGGGGAGGGCCCATGGCCCACGTACCCGCCTCCACATTTCCTCCTTGGTTTTAAAACATGAGCACCCATTACTCTTAAACAAAGCCTCAAATGCACACGATCGACAAAGTTATCGTGAAGTTGCACATGATCGACCAACTTAACATGAAATCCAATGCACAATTCGAGAGACTTAGTATTAACTCCAGGGCACACTATAACTAAGAAGAGGACCAACATTTGGAGGAACTTATTAATTAGGCGACCAAGCGACAAGAAATGGACTAGCGACCAAGCACAAGAAAGAGACCAGGCGACCAGGTGACAAGAAAGGGACCAGCGACCAAGTGCAGGAAAGAGACCAGTGACAGGAAGGGGCCAGCAACCAGCGACCAATGACAAGAAAGAGAATCCATCAAGGCTCGCATATCCTGGTAAGCACAGGAAAGGGACAACACTCGAAAGCTCAGGATTTCTTGCCAAATCCGGGTAAGTCCTCGTTCTTCATGCTCTGTAGTAAATAATATACAACATTTAAATAAAATGGTAGAACATGCAAGGCAACATCACGCAGTCCAAAACATGCGTGGCTAAATAAACTTTCAGAACATATTAGAACAGAATAGAACAGAAGGGAAAAGAAATGCAGTGTGGTCTATTGATACCCAGCAGTGTGGTGGGCCGTCCTGGTCAGGAGTGGACAGTGACGGGTCTAAGAACAGGTACAGCGTCGGGCCCAGGTCCAAGAATAGGAATAGCAATAGGTTTAGGTGGAACATTCAGGTATTTGTTCTCTATGGCAATGACAATACATTCAACACTCATAAAAAATGGGCAAGAGGTACCCGTCTCAGAAGAAACAAACCATTTAGGTCAAGTGAAAATTTCCTCTGCAAGTAAAGAAGAGAAGTGGGTTTGGGTAAATGCCAAATAGTTTTGGGGTATTTTAAAATGCAGAGCTACTCATCTAAAATGGGAACAGACAAGGAAAAAATTGGCCCGTCGTAATAAACTTCCAAACAAGCCTCCTTTGCAAAGGTGTAACAACAAAAAAACTAAAGACAACGGTGATTATGCATTGTACAGTCCCACATCCACACCTCTCACATGGTCATCTGACTTGTATGTGAAAGAGTTACTAAATTCAAAGAGGAGATTGGAGGTTTTGGAAGTCAAAGGGCATGAGAGAGACCTTCAAATCCAATTATTGACAGTAGAAAATTGGGACTTAACAACAAACAATAAAGTTTTAATAGAACGAGTGAAAATGTTGCAAGAATCCCTTTCAGAAGCAAAAGATGAATGGAAAGGCTTGAAGGATGTCGAGCAAATCAGGGAAGACGTCGCGGGGGAAATTAGAGAGGTGATGAACTCTAAAACACCCAAAGCTGAAGGGAAAATAGGTGAACAAGCATACATCCATGGAGTGGAAGCAAGGGATGTAGAGAAAAGAGATTTTACAAAAAAATCCAAAACTTGGGCACAAGTCACCAACAATTCTTCTCATATGGAAAAAGAAACACATATCCAGGGGGATGACATGCAAGGTAGAGAAAACAAGGAAAGACAAGGTAGAGCAACAAACATAATTATCAAAGGCGTGAGAGAGTATGGAAAAAATGAACGTAATCTCGATCTTACAAGTGCATTTTTGAAGGACAAGTTGCTTTGGCAAGGCCAAATTTTTCAAGCATGGAGGGTGGGTAAGCCTAGTGGCGAAAGAGCTAGGCCCATAAAATTCATCATGTCAAGCATACGTGACAAGCAAATTCTCCTAGGCAAGAAGCAGCTCTTGAGAGGCTCTCGCTTTTTTCTAGACGAAGATTTAACTATTAGACAGTAAGAGGAAAGAAGGGAAGAGTTGTCAAAGGTTAGGGCAGCAAGGGATGAGGGAAAAAGGGCATGGTTGTTCAAAGTAAAAGTTGTTATTTCCTGTTTCAGTCCTTATTCTAAAACATGAAAACAAGTTGGTAGCCAAGAAGAGACAACAATTTCATTAGCAGGAAAATATGCAACAAGGCCAGTATGGACAAATAGGGATGAAGACTCAACTTTGAGTCTTGTAGAACAAAACAAAAAGAAATCAAATTATTCCCACGTTCCCTTAAGTTTAGTTTGTTGGAATTGCAAAGGTTATCCTTGGAGGCGGGGACCGGGGTTAGGACCTACCGTGGAAAATAGGGACATAATTTGTTTAGTGGAAACACATGAGCATGAAGCGTGCAAGACACCTATGTTTGAAGAGTATGTGAA
This sequence comes from Picea mariana, assembly GCA_032191745.1. Taxonomy (NCBI): domain Eukaryota; kingdom Viridiplantae; phylum Streptophyta; class Pinopsida; order Pinales; family Pinaceae; genus Picea; species Picea mariana. The sequence goes on from JASDQU010100793.1 coordinate 186,180, forward strand.
GATGGCAGTGTGGAAAAAATCATCTGAGAATGGTAAAGGACATGGGGGTATCAGGGTCTTAGTGAAGAAAAAAAAAGGTCGTCTCATTCAATTAGAAAGAGAAGACTCAAATAAACAATTCATTTGGTTTAAAATCTCAGAAAATGGTAACATCATCAGGATTGTAGTATGTTATTTTGATCCATAAGTTTCAAAAACGTACAAAAGTAGGGGGCTTGACCACAAAGAACCCTTTGCAACCTTAAAAAATGATATTGCAACGTACTCTCAACTAAGTGAAGTCCTTATAGTAGGTGATTTCAATGTTAGGACAGCATGTGAACAAGCTAGTATTCTTCATTGTAGGGAAGACTGCAACCCCATTTGGCTTACAGAAGAGATAAATCACTAGTGGACAAGAGTTTCAGATGACAACAAAAGATCCAACGTTTTTCGGGAACAACTGCTTACCTTATGTGGGGCATTTGACTTAGTCATTTGTAATGGGATGGCTTGATAGGCGAATTCCGACAATTTCACTTGTAATACCTACAATGGAGCAAGTGTAGTAGACTATGCAATTTGCTCACATGGCTTGTGTGAGAAAATGGAGGAAGTTTTGATTGGTGAACAACTGTGGGGGTTTAGTTTATAATCATAAGGATGGAAGAGGAGGTGACTCACGACCCCCCTCCATGTATATAGGCTTGCACTGTGGGATGTGGGGAGAAGGGGTGTGGCATGCCACCCCCTTTCCCCTTATACTTGTCATGGTTTAACATGCCAAGAGAGCGTGAAGGGAGGGGATGGATCATGACCACCCTTCTATTTTTAATCATTTTAAAATATTTTAATAATAATGCTTAAAGTTGAGAGGTGAGGTAGAGTGGTAAGTGGGGACCAACCCCATTCCCCCATTTTAACTTTTATTGTTATTTTTTAAAATCATTATTTCCCCCTCTTATAAAATTATTCAAAATCATGATTGAACCAAGCACCATCACAGGAAATCAATCCCAATGTATGACGATTTAAGCTCATAAAGTCCGCAACGAATACATGACGATGATATAGAGACAGAGTCTAGGCTTCGAATTGGCAACGACCGTTTTTCCATAGAGCTTAGATGAATGTGCACCAACACAATCACTCAAAAAAGTTCTCAAGATAGGCTCCAGTTCTCTCTCAGTGAAGTCAATAAATTAGCCTCTGATGCAAATTGGAGCAGTTCCCATCAACTCCTCCGATGTGCATCGGATGAGTTACCATCAAATCCTCCGATGCAAATAAGAGGAGTTAGTTCAAACTCCTTCGATGGCAAGTCAGAGGAGTTAGTTTCAACTCCTCCAATGGAAAGTTAGAGGAGTTAGTGTCAACTCCTCCGATGGAAAGTCATAGGAGTTAGTATTAACTCCTCTGATGAGAAATCGGAGGATTTCGTATTAACTCCTTTGAAACATAAAAAATTGTCTTTCGTAAAACGACCGTAACTTTTGACTCGGGTGTCTATTTTACATGTTCTTTATACTGTTGGAAAGGTATTTTTGAGATCTACAACTTCCTAGTTATATGATTTGATAAAATACATACAAAATAAATCCATGACGACCCACCAGTGCTATGAGACAAATTTGAAATGTAATCGTTGTCTTTGTTACACATCATCACAAAAAGGATAAGGAAAATTGTTGGAAGAAGAAAGGTCACAGAGGGAGAAGGAAGGCCAAAGGTCATATTGAACCTCAATAAATACTCGAATTGAACCCAAAGAAAAGGATTTTGGCTCTTCAAACATTGTACACTTCTGAATTACTTTGGGAATACAGTGTCAACTAAAATTGAAGAGTTTTCCTTAGAGTTTTCATGTACTATTGTTGAAACTATTAATACGGAGAAGCTCTCAGGGCCAACTTTTGATAGAAAGAAGAACTGGCATGTGTTTTTTTTTTGTTGTGAACTATTTTAAGCAGGATGCATGCCGTTCACATGGGTTGTAAAGACATGTTTTCTTATGGACTATTTCGACGCAAGCTATGTTACTCTTATTGTTTAATACTATTTCTTATATTATATTTCCTTGAGCACATGAGTTGTTTATGTGCACATATATGATTTATACTTTTATGGTTATGTTTATGTATGCATGTGTCTCTAACTTTGCACCTTCATGAAAACTATCTGATTGGGTTTTTTAGTAGGGTTTAGTTTCATTACATCTCATGTCGTTACGACAGTTTGCTCCTGGCTAGGCCAGAATAGGTTTAGGGTAGATTAGACTTGCATTTAGATATTCTTCATCTTCATCTTTTGTTTGCATAACCATCCATCACTCACCTTCATCGGTGGACCAGGCTGCAAATGGTAAACCCAACCCAACAATTCTTGCGGGTCGAGAATCTGGATGGGTTCCTTATTCGAAACAGTAAGAGGTCTAATTGGGAATTTTTATCGAGGGTAACCCCTTACTATTGTCGAACAAATTTAGACATGTCAACAGAGCACTAAGATAGTAATAATAAATCTAGGGTGTAAGGAAATAAATTGAATAATAAAATATTTCATAATATTACAAGATCTATAGTGATGAACTATCCCAGTGGTATATCCATGACATTGTATAGATCACATAAGGTGGGTTTATTTAAGATTCATAGGGAGAAGACTAGTGTTATGAAAAAAAATTCCTCAGAAAGAGAGAGTGTTATCATTTGGGTTTCTCCGAAAGTTTTTACACCATGCTAGGGGTTTGCTTCATTTGATGTGGGGTGCATGGTGAAACCCTATCCCCTTGTTGTACATTAGAATGTTTTGGTTGTCTTACATTTGGAGAGATTATTATAGATCAATGTTTGTCCTTAGGATGTGTTATAGGAGGATGACTTCTCATGGAGGCAATTATCTTATGTTGCAATTGACATCTTCTACATGGACGCATGTTAGAAAGAATAGGTGTTTTGTATAGGAGGTTGAAATATCTTTTGGAGGACCACTAGACATGAGGAAGAAGCGTGCTTGGAACTAGGAGCTCAGGACCATGTGGCATATAGGTTGAGGTGGTGTGCTTGGATTGAGGGAGTCTTACTTGAATCATATTATGTTGGAGGTTTCAAGTGGACCTAGTTACACACAACAGAATAGGAGTGTTGAGCTTAGCAGCATCCAACCATGTGATGATGAGTGCTTGACATTTGGAGGCATAGATTGGAAAGTACTCCACTTAGGAGGTGGTTCCAACCACCTAGTAACATGTACTCACTTGGTAGAGGAATGTTGTGCTTATAGGCCTAGTGTAGTGACTTATAGTGTTGAAATATTGTAACTGTGAAGAATATTCTAAATATAATTGAGTTATTATCATGTAGATCAATCCTCTTTTGTGGATTAATCATGTCAGGACTTATGTATGACCAAATCCCCTTTTTTGGATTGGTCAAACCCTAATCAAATGATGATAATTGAGAAGTTGTCCCCTAGGGCTAATTAAAGTGGTTTTAGCCACTAGTTTAAGAAGTCATCCCTGCCTAATGAAGAGACACAACTCTAGCGCTCCTCATCTAGTATAAATAAGAGAGGCTAGTGCCTCATTCACTCACTGACTCAAGTCACTCATCTAGTGGGTAAGTTTGAAGGAAGTTGCAGTTAGAAGAAGGAGAAGAGAGAGGTGCATTGCTTAGTCTTGGATATTCTCTAGTGTTTGGTATTTTATCTTGGCATTGTATTGGCAATCTATTATAAGGAAATTTTTTCTGGGTTTTCTCCCCCATGAGGGTTTCCCAAGATAAAATTGTGTGTACCTTGTGATTGTGTTTCTTTCAGTGATCTTGATTATGCTATTATTGTCTAGAAAATTGAAAAGAACCTAATAGTAGCTCTAAATTTAACATGGTTTCAGAGATTGATTGAATAGAGCACCTTTCATTGGGTAACCAAAAACATCATTGTTGTCATACAAGAAAATTAGGGATTTTTTTTGGAGGATAATTCCAGCCTAAAAACCATCTAGGGAAGTGCATCCTAGCCTAGTGAACTCATTGGCAGCGTGAGGGCACCTTTTCAGTGGCCAGAGCCTCTGAAAATTGAAACCCTAGTTTTCACTGATACCAGAAAACCATGAGACCAGAACCAGTACCAGTCCATATTTGCACAGGCTTAGTTTCAAGGGGTAAAATTTGGATTTTTTGAAAACAGACTACACCAGCCTACTCGCCTAGGCCCATTGCACCTCCTGGTAAGTTCAGATTCAATTTATGAGAACTTTCAGATTTTTGTCTTTTTCCCAGCTCCAGGTCAAGATGTATGTAAGAACCAATCTTGTTGACAAGTTAGAAGGTGTGGATAACTTCCGTGCCTAGAAGTATAGGATTTCACTCATTCTTGAAGAGAATGATCTTGCAAAGTTCATAAAGGAAAATGTATCAGAACCTGCAGAAGTTGCAACTAAAGTAGAGTACAACAATGATATAGTTAGGGCCAAAAGAATCATTGCAAACTCTATTAAAGATCACTTGATCCCTCAAGTGGATTCTAAGAAAACTCCAAAAGAGATGTTTTATGCCCTAACCAGAATGTATGAAGGAAAGAACATTAATCAAAAGATGAACTTGAGAACCCAACTCAAGAATACAAAGATGCAGAAAGGAGAAATAGTTCATGATTATTTCTCTAGGATTTCTCAATTCAAGGAACAACTAGAATCAATTGGAGATAACCTAGATGAATATGAACTCATAATGACAACTCTTAATATTCTCTCAATACCTTGGGATGCCTTCATCCAAACTATTTGTGCAAGAAAGGAGAAACTACAATTTGACAGTCTTTGGGAAGAATGTGTTCAAGAAGAAGCAAGAGTAGCTAATCAAGAAGCAGTAGTATTAAGGGATGAAGATCAAGCCCTATCTTCTCATGCTAAAGGAGGAAAGAAAATGTCTCACTTCCAAAAGGAGACTCACCACCATAAGGAATCTCACTCCCCAAAGAGATTCACCCATTTCCATAAAGAATATCACCCTCCAAGGAGATTCCAGAAGTTTCAGAAAGGTTAAAGAAGAGAAAACAAATTCTCCTCCTATCAATGTTACCATTGTGACAAGATGGGACATATTGCTAAGAATTGTATAGCTAGAAAAGAAGAATACAAGAAGAGAAATAACAAAATACATCATGCCCATGTAGTTGAATATGATGAGCCACCCACGAAGATGATTAAAGAAAAGATTGAAGACTATGTTTTATTTTATGCTCTCTCGGGATATGTGTCACCTAGAGAGGACACTTGGATCATAGACATTGGTGCCTCTAAGCATATGACATGTCAAAGAGACATTCTCTCTAGCCTTACAGAAAATAACTTTCCCCGAAAAGTTACACTTAGAGATGATTACCAATACCTTATCAAAGGAGTGGGAGAATCCACTTACAAACTTGATTCAGGGACCCCAATGAAGATGAAGGATGTATTATATGTATCAGGTTTGACAAAGAACTTACTTTCTATCTCATCTTTAGATAAGAAAGGTTTCAGGGTTTCTTTCATAGATGGTGAATTTCTTATGTGGCCTAAAGGAAAAACCATAGAAGATGCAATTGTCATTGGAACATAAGAAGGTGGCCTTTACAAATTAAAAGGTCACTTAGATGTAGCCTTGACTCACTCTACTGAGAGTCCATGTGAACTTTGGCATAGAATAATATCTCACGTTAACTGCAAAGAGTTATCATATGTAAGCAAGGTAGTTACAAGTCTACCATAATTCAAGGTTGATCATGAAGGTGTGTGCAAGGGATGTGCACAAGGAAAGAACATAAATAATCCTTTCCTGAAGAGTGACAGTAAAGAAGAAGGAATCTTGGAGCTCATCCACTCATATGTATGTGGTCCAATGGCATCAACCTCTCTTAGTGGGTATGTATACTATGTGTCATTTATTGATGATTATTCTCGCAAGACTTGGGTTTACTTATTGAAATCAAAAGATGAAGTGTTTGGAAAATTCAAGGAATTAAAAGCCTTGATAAAGAATCTCTCTGAAAGAAAAATCAAGAAACTCAGGTCAGATAATGGAGGAGAATACACCTCAAAATAATTTGTAATATTTTGCAGAGATGTCAGGATTAAGAGGGAGCTCACCACTCCCTATAATCCTCAAAAAAATGGTGTAGCAAAAAGAAAGAATAGAACAATTATGGAAGCAGTGAAGATTATGATCCATAATTAAGATCTTCCAATGCACTTATGGGCTGAAGCAGTAAGAAAAACAATGTATGTCCAAAACAGATTATCCCATAGTGCACTTGGATTCAAAACCCTCGAAGAAATGTTCTCTGAAAAGAATCCATAAGTAATCCATCTCAAGATATTTGGTTGTCGAGTGTTTGTACACATTCTGAAAGAAAGGAGAACCAAGTTGGACCCTTCAGGAAAGAAGAGAATACTTGTTGGATATTGTGAGGTCTCTAAGGCCTTCAAACTTTACATACCAGGTTACCATCATATTGAGATGAACAGAGATGTAACCTTTGATGAAGATGTAGCACTCAAGAAATCAAGGAGATGCCATCTTGAAGAAGTATATGAAGAAGAACATGTAGCTCCCGGAGTTGTAGAATCAGTGAGGGAAGTTACAAATACCCATGATGATGAAATTCCAGAATATCATGATATGACAGAATCTCAAGAACCTCCCCAAATGACAATATCTCACAAGAGAAATCCAGGTTGGGCAAGGAAACTCAATCAAGATGGAGAGAAGTATGATGCCCCAGAAGGAACCATGAGACAAATCAAGAAACCTAATCCATTCTTCAGTTATATGGCTTTGATGTGTGATATCATAGAAAAGGAGCCTACTTGCTTTGAAGTAGCCATTCAGAAGAAACAATGGGCAAATTACATGACAAAATAATACCAATCCATTATAAAGAATGATGTATGGGAAATAGTTCCCAGACCGAAGAACAAAGATGTGGTATCTTCCAAATGGTTATACAAGATAAAACATGTTGCATATGGAAGTATTGAAAAACATAAAGAAAGGTTTGTAGCTCGTGGATTTTCTCAAAAGGAAGGCATTGATTATGAAAAGATGTTTTCTCTTGTAGCCAGATACACTTCTATCAAAACAATTATATCTCTTGCAGCCAAGATGAAGTGGAAGTTACATCAGATGGATGTGAAAACAACCTTCTTAAATGGTGTTATTTAAGTATAAGTGTATATAGAACAACCTAAAGGGTTTGAAGTTGAATATAGAAAGACTCATGTATGTAGGTTGAAGAAGGCTCTATACGGGTTGAAGCAATATCCTAGAGCTTGGTATGGTAGAATCGATAGTTTCCTGATGAGCTTGGGATTTACCAAAAGTAAAGATGATTCTAACCTTTACTTCAAGGTTATAATTGATGAGCCAATTATATTTTTGTTGTATGTGGATGACTTATTCTTAACTGGAGAAGAAAATATCATCACTGATTGTAAGAAGAAGCTCACTGTAGAATTTTAGATGAAATACCTTTGCATGATGCACTATTTCTTAGGTCTTGAAGTTTGGCAGAGCCTTGAGAAGATCTCCCTTAACCAAAGGAAGTATGCAGTTGAAATATTGAAGAGAATTGACATGTTGGAATGTAAAGCCATGAACACACCCATGGAAATGAATTTGAAGCTCATGGTTGATACTTTGTCAGAATTGGTTGATGCTATGTTGTACAGATGAATCATTGGATCGTTGATGTATCTGATGAATACTAGGCCAGATATATGTTTTTTTGTGAACACCTTGAGTCAGTATCTGGTAGATCCTAGACGTGTTCACCTTGTTGCTGCAAAAAATGTGATGAGATACCTTAAAGGTACGTTGGACTTTGGTCTCTGTTACAATGGAGATCATGACTTCAGACTAATTGGTTATACTGATTCAGATTGGGTTAGAAGTGTTTATGATAGAAAGATCACTTTAGGATGTTTTTTTAGTCTAGGTTTAGCCATGACTTCATGGCAGAGTAGGAAAAAATCCAATATTTCTCTCAGCACGGCAGAAGCGGAATACATTTCAGCATGTTCTACCAGTTGTGAAGCCATATGGCTTCAGAAGTTATTGGTGGGTATATTTGATCTAGAGATGGAAGAAATCGTGATTCTATGTGATAACCAGAGTTGTATAAAATGACAGAGAACCCTATGTTCCATGATAAGTCGAAGCACATAGAAATTTGGTATCACTACATTCATGATATGGTGCAGAGGGGAGTTGTAAAGCTCCAATATGTTGGCACAAATGAGTAGGTTGAAAATGTGTTGACCAAGCCTCTCTCTCGTGTAAAGTTTGAATACTTTCGAGACAATATTGGTATAGTCTGAAAGGACCTCCCTTGAAAGGGGGAGTGATGTTTATGATACTATGGTATCCTAAACAACAATGGGTAGATCAGTTAGGATTTTATATCCTAGGGAACTGATCATCCCTAGACATATCCTAAAGGTTCGGTAAGGACGATCTATCATAGTACCTATGCATGTATATGCCTGTTATGGTCAGTAGTGGTAGATCTATTAGGATTTTATATCCCAGGGAATCTTATGATTCCTGGTCATATCCCGAAGTTCTAGTAAGGATGGTCTGTCAGAGTACCATGTGGTAGCTCCGTTAGGATTTTATATCCTAGGGAATATTATGATTCATGGGCAGATCCCTAGGGACTGTCAGAGTACCACAAAATGTTGTTGTTACACCTACCTCATTCTGTTGCTATATGATGATGATGATGTTATCTCAACCTCGTGCTGATGATGTTGTTGCTCCAACCTTGTGTTGTTGATGATTTTGTTGCTCCAGCCTCGTGATGTTGATGAGGTTGTTGTTCCAACCTCGTGTTGTTGATGTTGTTGTTGATGATGATGATGTATCATCCTTGTGTTGTTGTTGATGAATTTATACTAACCTTATGTTATTAATGATGGTGTTGATGTTGTTTCCTTAGCATTATGCTAATTGATGTTGATGCAGATGATGATGATGCTACTCCAACTCCATGTTGTGAAAGATGATGTTATTGATGATGAGAAAAACTTCTGATGATTTGTAGATATGCCATTCAATGTTCCAAATAATGATGATGTTGTTTATGTCTCTCTCTCTCTCTCTCTCTCCTAATGATGTTGTATTGTAGAATACCCTTCTTGTTAAGGGGGAGTGTTGAAATATTGTAACTGCGAAGAATATTCTAAATATAATTGATTTATTATCATGTAGATCAATCCGCTTTTGTGGATTGATCATGTTGGGACTTATGTATAACCAAATCCCCTTTTTTGGATTGGTCAAACCCTAATCAAATGATGTTAATTGAGAAGTCGATCCCTAGGGCTAATTAACGTGGTTTTAGCCACTAGTTGAAGAAGTTGGCCCTGCCTACTGAAGAGACACAACTCTAGCGCTCCTCGACTAGTATAAATAAGAGAGGCTAGAGCCTCATTCGCTCACTGACTCAAGTCACTCATCTAGTGAGAAAGTTTGAATGAAGTTGCAATTAGAATAAGGAGAAGAGAGAAGCACATTGTCAATATTGGATATTCTCTAGTGTTTTGTCTTTTATCTTGGCATTGTATTGGAAATCTATATTAAGGAAGGTTTTGTGGTGCTTTCTCCCCCATGAGGGTTTCCTAGGATAAAATGATGTGTACCTTGTGATTGTGTTTCTTTCAATGATCATTCTTATGCTATTATTGTCTAGTAAATTGAAAAGAACCTAATAGCAACTCTAAATTTAACATATAGTAGGTTGTTGTGGACCTTTTCCACTTTTCTATTGTCATATCCCCTGATTATCTTATATAAATGGAGGATATATCCTTTGCTAAAAGGAAATTTTCAAGTATGTACTTCTAATCTTGATGTAATTTTCTTGCAGTCTTTGTGCTTGTGTGATGCAAGTGCACGAGTAATTAATGTTGAACTTATGTTTATACTAAGAGGCGGGGTGAACTAGTATAAGATAATTTTTACTTTAAATGAGCATTCATCAATCATTTGTTTACTTTAAAATATTAAATGCATGTAAACTCAAATCACAGTACACAAAGTTTAATTTGGAAACCCTTGTGGGAGAAAACCAAAAAAACGTATCTTTATAAATTTGTAGGCACCAACCTACTATTACAAAGCTTGTAGGCATCATCCTACTAGAGACGCCAATCTCTTCAACTGAGCACCAACTCAGAAAAATATTGTGTAGGAACCAACTTACTAGAGACACCAATCTCTTCGGTTGAGCACCAACTCAACAAGATATTGTGTAGGCACCAACCTACTGGAGACACCAATATCCTCAGGTGAGCACCAACTCAATAATACCTATATAGGAACCAATCTAAGATTTGGATACAAACAATAATTTTGGCTTTACCTACATGATTCGTACTTTGTACATTTCACAACATCATCAGACCCTTAACTTACATTCTCCAATGCCTCTCCTTGCTTCATACCATAGAAAAATATTCAAACCTTAGTCAGATTTAGCCTTCATTCCCTAGCGAACCTCATAGCACCATTCCTAGAATATAATTTCATACTGAAACATCACATCCTCAAAACAACACACTTTGCAACATCATAGACCTTAGTCATTCATAGAGCACCCTTCAAACTCCAAGAAAACTCCTCTTGCTCACCTTTAAACCCAAAGAATATTCCACAGCTCCTCTTGCGCACCTTTAAACCCCAAGAATATTCCCCAACTCTTCTTGTTCACCTTAGATCTCTTATGCACATTTGTAATTTCTATTCTTGCTTGGATGCTCTTCAAATGTGCACATATATCTTGTATTTATAACGTTTATGTGCTCACTTATGGGGTTGACTCGTAAAATTGGTTGCGTCGATTTGTACTTTCTAGTTGGACCGAACTGACAAAATATTTCATATCTCCTAATTCCTATGGAGTTAGAGGAAGTGTCATAAACCATTGGAAAGGTCTCGGAACAAAATTTTTAACCATATATCCTATTCTCCCATTTTATCTAGGTCTTCATAGTAAAAATGCCTTCAAAGATAGGGTATCCAAACTTAGCATAAAAAATCCAAAAAAAGTATTTCCAACAATATCCATCTTGCAATCTTTATCTTGGACATCTATAATCTCCCCTATATTTGACATCAATGACAACAATATGTTCATCAATATCCCCCTTTGTCATTTATGGAAACCCTTATTCAATTATGTAATACTCCCCCTGTCTGCAACTCTCCTTGTGTCTATCATTCTTCATTTGTTTGCAATTGCTCCCCCTTTGAAATCAATGGCAAAGGGTTTCTCCCCTTGAGCTTGTGCTTCCCTTTACCAACCAGACGAGAGGAATATCACTCTTGGTTTCAGTTTGAGACATTCAAAAGTGTCTCTGGGAAGGGTTTTAGTAAAAATATCTACAAACTATTCTTTGGTGGCAATATATTCCATCTTGACATTTTATTTGGCTACCTATTCTCTTAGGAATTGGTAGTTGATGGTAATATGCTTCGTCTTTGAGTGAATAACAATATTCTTTGAAATGTTGATTACATGTGTGTTATTGCAGATGATTGAGATTGGTTGAACATATTATACCTTGATATCCTTTAGTGTCTGCTTCATTCAGAGAACTTTTGTGCAACATGTTGTTGTTGCAATATATCCAGCTTCTGTTGTGGATAGAGAGATTGAAGTTGCTTCTTGCTCAACCATGATACTAGACAATTTCCTAGAAAGAATGCTCCTCCACTGGTAATTTTATTTTCATCGATACTTTCTTCCCAATATGCACATGTATATAATGTTAGAGTGAAGTCCTTACTTCTTGAATACCACAAGCCAAAGTCTAATGTGCCCTCAAATATCTAAATATTATTTTTATTTCTTTCACATGTGTTTCCTTTGGTGCAAATTGAAATATTGCAACCAATCATATCGCTTGCATGATGTCTGGCCTTGATGTTGTCACATATAGTAGGTTTCCAAACATTGACCTGTATAGTTTTTTTATTTTCTTCTAGAGATTCATCATGTGTTCTCAACTTACATATTGTGATCATGGGTGTACTGATAGGTTCATAGTCTTCCATTTTGAATTTCTTCAACATTTCCTTGATATTTTTGGTCTAAGAAATGAATATGCCTTTTTTGGATTGAGAAATATGCAACCCTAGAAAGAATGACAATTCTCCAAGCATGGAAATCTCAAATTCTTTTTGCATTTCTTCTACAAACATTTGGCTCATTCTATCAGCATTACTTCCAATATGATATCATCCACATAAACCATGATTATTAACATATTTTTATTTTTTTTGTTTTGATGTAAAGATTGTTGTCTGTAGGTCCTTTTTTGAAACCTTGTTGTTGTAGGCATTTTTCAAGTCTTGAATACCAAGCTCTGGGATCTTTCTTTAGTCCATAGAGTTTTTTCTTCAGTATGCATACATGATCTTTGTTTTATGACAATTCAAATCCTTCCATTTGTTCAATATATGCTTCTTCTTCTAAATTTCCATTTATAAATTTTGACTTGACATCCATTTGATAGAATTTGAATTTCTTGAAACACGCAAATGCAAAAAACATTTTGATTGCTTCTAATCTTGCACCTAGAGCAAGGGTTTCTTCAAAGTCAGTACCTTCAACTTGTTATACCCTTTACAGACCAATCTTTCTTTATTTCTTACTACTTGTCCATATTCATCCAATTTGTTTATGAATACCGATTTGGTGCCAATCACATTCATGTATTTTAGTCCGGGCACAAGTTCCCATGTCTCATTCTTCTCATTTTGATTTAGTTATACTTTCATAGCATTAACCCAATGTGTATATTCACTATCTTGTGCAAAGTTCTTGGGCTCTATTTTTGATAGAAAAGAAAAGTTTAGTCTTCTTCTAGTCTAAACTATTATATCTATATCACCAAGAATCTAATTTTCTGGATGATTCTTTTGAAAAAATCAGGATGGTGTATTTTCATCTTGGAATTCTATTTCTTCTTGTTCTTTCTTTTCTTCTTCCTCTTCTTCTTCCATTTCTCGTTCTATATAAATTGTCTCCTCTGGATCTCCATTTGTTTGTTACTTTTCCTTTTGAGGTATTGCTTCATCCACTCTTACATCAATACTATCTACAACCTTATGTAGTCTTTTGTTATAGAATTTATAGGCATTTCTTCCAGATGCATAGCTAATAAAGATACCTTCATATGTTATAGAATCAAACTTACCTAAATTATCTTCATTTCTCTTTATATAGTGCTTGATCCCAAAAACTTTGAAGCATTTGATTGTAGCTAGTCTACCTTTCCATAATTCATAAGGTGTCTTGTTGTTGTTCACTCTAATTTGTTGTCTATTCAAAATGTAGACTATTGTGTTGACTGCTTCTCTCCAAAAGGTGTATGGTATTTTGGATTCAACTAGAATTGTTCTAGCCATTTCTTGTATAATATTGTTCTTCCTTTATCTCACTCCATTTTGTTGTGAAGTCCTTGCTGCTGAAAAATTTCTCTTGATTCCATGATTCTCACATAATTCCTCAAATTCATAAGAGGAAAATTCACCTCCTCTGTCTGATCTTAAGCATTGCTTTTTAAATCAGTCTCATTTTCAACTAGGGTTTTGAAAGATTTAAACTTCTCGAAAGCTTCAAATTTTTCTTTAAGAAATGTAACCCATGTCTTTCTTGTGTAATCATTAATAAGAATCATAAAATAAATCTCGCCTTTTAAAGTTTGAGTTCTTGTTGAACCACAAAGTTCTGTGTGTACAAGTTCCAATGGGTTTGATGTTGAGCACTCCTTTGTTTTGAAATTAACTCTCGTTTGCTTCCCGTGCTGACATGGCTTGCAAATGTTGATGTTTTGGTAGCTGTGGGAGGGTCTTTCCCTCCTAAATGACCTTTATTATTTGTAGAGAAGATTATGTAAGCAAGAGATCCATTGAATAGATATTGAAATACCCTATAAGAGAAGTATGTCCATAAGAACAAAGTAATAATGAAAAGACACATGTCCAGAGAAGAAGTCAACCCAGTCTAGTGACCAGGGAAACTATAAATAGAGGATGTATTGGCTCATTTGTTCACTCACTCACACTCTCCCATCTACACAGAAGCAAGGCACAAGTTTGGAGGAGGTGACACAGTAGCTGCAGATGCACAATTTATTCTTGTTCAGTCTTTTGGTATCTCTCTCTTGTGCACTACTCCTTGAGGAGGTGCGCTACCTTTGTATGGTGTTGCTGCTATAGTTGGGGTGGAATTTCTGGTTAAGCTAGCACTTGTTCTAAGGTTTATCTGATTGGACTTGCTTTGTGAATGGAATCTATCTAAGAAAGGTTGTTAGGTTTCTCCCCCATTTGGGTTTTTCCCAAGATAAATCTCTTGTGTTCTTTTCTGTCTCTTTTTAATGTTGTTATTTCTTAGTACATGATATATATGTTAATGGTAATGAAGTAAAATAACACTAGTAACACTAATGATCTGTAAATAAAGAAAATATAACATGGTATCAGAGTTGGTTACCTTTAGAACAGTTTAACCACTGGAAGGAAGATCGTTATAGCAACACCTTGCAGCTGCAATACTTTGTCAAGCTCGTTGAGCACTATCCCAAGGAATTTGGGAATAAATTCCTTCATAGAGAAGTGTGCCCTAACCTAGTGCACCTACTGAAACCCTCAGCGTGCAGTTTGGTGAAGTTTGAAAAATTGAGGCTTTTCAGTGCTAGGGTTTCTACTGGTAAAAATGTCAACCTGTATGAGAGTTGAGGATATATTGGATTGAGCAGATAAATTCATACCTTATAAGCATAGAATAAAACTCATTCCAGAAGAGAATGAATTATTGGATCACGTCAAGAAGATGCTTCCAGAACCCGAAGATGAATAAGCAAAGGAAACGTTCAAGAAGAATGAGGTCAAGGTCAAGAGGATCTTGACAAACTCAATCAAGGATCACTGGATACCCAATGTATCAGAACTAAAGACTGCAAAGGAGATGTTTGATGCCCTAACTAGACTCTATGAAAGCAAGAACACCAGTCAAAATCTTACCCTATGACATCAACTTAGAAATGGGACTATGAACAAGTCAGAGATGATAGCCAACTTCTTTACAAGGATCTCACATATCAAAGACCAGTTAGCAGCCATTGGATATCTAGTAGAAGATGTTGAACTAGTAACCACTACGCTAAATGGATTCCCTCCCTCATGGGACCCATTTTTCCAAGGAATTTGTGCAAGAAGGAGATTGCCCAAGTTTGACAAGTTATGGTCGGATTACACTCAAGAGGAATCCATGATGATATCCAAGACACAAAATACTAATGAGGACGAAAATCAAGCACCTACTTCCCAAGTGAAGAAGAGAAATAAAATGGAAGAAGGAATCCCGAAGAAGTCTAAGAGACCTCATTACAAGAAGGATGTGTCAAAGACCATATGTTATAATTGCCAGAAGCTGGGACATTATGCCTTTCAATGTCCAGATAGAAATGAAAAGGAGAAGAAGAAACACCATGCACATGCAACAGATGTAGAAGAGCACTCAAAGGAATCAAAGGATGAATAATTTGTCTTTTAGACAATGGTGTTTCCATGCATATGAATGATAGAAATAAACTCAAGCAGGAAAACAACGCCAGACTCCAGGTTTGTATATCATGTTTGATATTTTTATATTGTTGTTTCTTAAGTAAGTATTGTACCTAGGATACAAGTATTTACAACTTTACTATTTGTTATTTCTATCAAATGTTTAAGTATACCTGGATATTGTCAATAGGATTACCATTAAAATTCTTAGTGTTCATTATTAATGATATACTTGTTTGAAAGATGAAATTGATCTCCTCTAGGATATGTTTTTTATTACTAACCATTCCATGGAGGTTACCATGGAAATGGTGTTCTTGCCTCTTGTTTTGAGTATGTCATAGGTGATAGCTTTGAGAAGGATATATGATGACAGTTGCAGGAGGACAATCTCTAGTTGAGGCATAGAATTGTGTACACGAAGGTACACACCCATGTGAAGAAGAAGACAAAGAAGAGTATCTCTCATGGAGATTGACTGTGAGGATAAGAAGGATCCAAATATGATTGTATAGTTAATTTGACTACTCTTTAAATCATCAGGAAGAGTAAGTAGTGCTAGAAGGGCCTACCTAGAAATGATGCAGTATAAACAACATGTTCTTGTGATACCTTGCATAATGAAAATATAGATACATGGAATTGATAAGCCATACTATGAAGAGAAGTAGATGGCTCCACCAGTGGTGAGGAAGGTGGCCCCACCAAGTACCATCTTAGAAGGAACTATAATTCATAGGGAGTCATCCATTAGGATCTAGTAGGGAGGAGCATCCTCCCCAAGACAGTTCATCAGAGCATGCATACTCAGAGTGAGCCTGATCTCAGAGAGAGTCAGGTGTTTAGATAATTTCATACAGAAATTATTCCTCCTCAAATTCATATGGGAGAGAGAGACATCTTCCAGGACTGATAGACATGAAACTAGATCGAATCTTTAAAGACTTCGAGGATATATGAGACCTCCTGGGAGGATTTCCTTGTTTCAGTGATAAAGGAGAAATTCAGTCAGAAGGACTGGGATATATATTTTGCCTCAGTTCCAGAAACCACACATGTTTTCCAGCTATGTGGTGTTGATGAGGAGCATCAGTGATTCAAAGCCTTCCACCATTGAAGAACCTACTGAGAAGAAGGAATGGAAGGATGCCATGATGGAGGAGTATCAGTCCATCATGAAGAATCATGTGTGGGAGGTGGTTCCGAGACCATAAGGGAAGTCAGTGGTGACTTCCAAGTTGATATACAAGATCAAGCATGCTGGAGACATAAGCATGAAGCGAGATTTGTGGCTAGAAGATTCTCCCAGTAAGAGGGAGAAGACTATGAAGAAACTTTTTCTCCTATAGTAAAATACACTTCCATTAGATTAATCATTGTGATTGCTTCCACAATGGGATGGAAATTACACCAGATGGATGTCAAGACTACTTTCTTGAATTGTGTAATAGAGGAAGAAGTGTACATAGAACAACCACAAGACTTCATGATCCATGGGAAGGAGCCCCATGTGTGCAGACTAAAGAAGGCCTTGTATGGACTGAAGAAAGAACACAGGGCATGGTATGCCATGATAGATGGATATTTGATGAGCTTGGGATTTACCAAGAGTGAGGCAGATCCTAACCTCTACTATAAGGTTGAGGATGGATTCCCATTGATCTTGGTTCTATATGTAGATGATATATTTCTAACAGGGGATGAGAAGCTCATTGGTGGGTGTAAGAGGGATCTCACTTCAGAGTTCGAGATGAAGGATCTAGGTTTGGTGCATTACTTTTTGGGATTGGGGGTATGACGAAGATCATATGAGATTTTCCTTAGCAAAGGAAAATATATTGTTGAGATCCTGAAGAAATTCAGGATGATGGAATGCAAGTCCATGACCACACTTTTGACAATAAATCAGAAGTTCTTGAGTGACAAATCTTCAGATTTGGTGAATCCCATGATGTACAGATAGTTGATTGGATCTTTGATGTACCTAGTTAACACCGGGCTATACATATTCTTTGCAATGAATACCTTGAATCAACACATGGTTGAACCTAGACAAGTACATTGGATGGCATCAAAGCATATGTTGAGGTACCTTCATGGTACAGTTGGATATGTATTGAGATATGTCTCAAGTGGAGATGTGAAGTTGCAGGGATATATAGATTTTGAATGGACAGGGAGTGCAGTGGATTGGAAGATAACTTTCGGATGTTGCTTTAGTCTGGGATCAGGCATGATATAATGGTTGAGTAGGAAGAAAACATCAGTGGCACTTAGTACATTAGAATCAGATTATATCGCAGCAAGCATGGCAAGTTATGAAGTAGTGTGGCTTTGAAAGTTGCTTGCTGGGATATTTGATCTAGAATTAGAGCCAACCTTGATACATTTTGATAATGAAATTTGTTTGAAGCTTACCAAGAACCATGTATTCCATGACAGGTCTAAGCATATAGAGATCAAATATCATGACATCTGGGACATGTTGTAGAGAGGAGTTGTGGAGCTCCAGTACATATCCACAAATGAGAAGATAGTGGACATCCTCACCAAGCCCTTGTCAAGAGTGAAGTATGAGTACTTCAGGGACAAGCTTGGAGTATTGCATAATGTACACCCTCGTTGAGAGGGAGGTGTGTTGTCTCTTCGCATGTCGGCTAACCCCTCTGGCCAAGGGTTCTCTAGATCAGTCACGTGAAGTGAATGAGGGGGTAATGCATTGTCAAACCTACTGAGAGAAGAAATATCAAACACATAGTCGTAAGACTATGGTGGAGGTTGTGTGGCTCTGGATAGTATTTGTGTGCTACTTCGGTGGATGTGTTCCACTTGCGGAGGTTGTGTGACTCCGGACAATAGATGTGTGCTACTTCGGTGGATGTGTTCTACTGGTGGAGTCTATGTGACTCTGGACAGTAGTTGTGTGCTACTTCAATGATGTGTTCTATTGGTGGAGGTTGTGTGACTCTGGATAGTAGTTGTGTGCTACTTTGGTGGATTTGTTCCACTGATAGAGGCTGTGTGACTCCGGGAAGTAGATGTGTGCTACTTCGATGGTTTTGTATCATTGGAAGAGACTGTGTGTCTATGGACAGTAGATGTGTGCTACTACAATGTATGTGTTCCACTGGAAGTGACTGTGTGTCACTAGACAATAGTTGTGTACTACTTGGTAGTAGTTGTGATCTATAGGATGACATTGCAGTAGTTGTTTGCCACTAGATGATTTTCATGGAGATTACCATATCATTTGGATGTAGTTGTGTGTTCTACTATTTTATCACAAATATTGTTCCTCATGATTCGATCTACTGAAGTCATTGTAGCATTTGTGTGCCTACTAGCAGATTGCAGAGTAGTTAGTGGACTACCAAATGAAGACATTGTGAAATATGCCTCCCTAGCTAAGAGGGAGTGTTGATGTTTTGGTGGCTGCGGGAGGATATTTACCTCCTAGATTACCTTTCTTATATGGAGAGAAAATTCTGGAAGTAAGATATCCATTGAACATATATTGAAATACCCTAGAAGAGAAGTCGGTCCAGAAGAATAAAGTAATAATGAAAAGACAAATGTCCAGAGAAGAATTTGACATAGTCTAGTGGCTAGGAAGACTATAAATAGAGGACTTCTTGGCTCATTTGTTCACTCACTCAAACTCTCCCAGCTACACAGAAGAAAGGTGCAAGTTTGGAGGAGGTGGCGCAGTAGCTGCAGCTGCACAACTTTTTCTTGTTCAATCTTTTGGTATCTCTCTCTTGTGCACTACTCCTTGAGGAGGTGCGCTACCTTTGTATGGTGTTGTTGCTGTAGCTGGGGTGATATTTTTGTTTCAGCTAGCACTTGTGCTAGGGTTTATATGATTGGACTTTCTTTGTGAATGTAATCTATCTAAGAAAGGTTGTTAGGTTTTTCCCCCATTTGGAGTTTTTCCAGGAAAATACTCTTGTGTTCTTTTATGTCTCTTGTTTATGTTGCTACTGCTCAGTACATGATATATATGTTAATGGTAACAAAGTAAAATAACACTAGTAACACTAATGCTCTGTAAATAAGGAAAATCTAACAACAAATAGTGTGAGTATTTTTTGAGATCCTTGGCATATCTTTGACTGATTGTGTCTTGCTGAGTTTTACTAGATTGTAAAAGTTTATATGACCCATCCTTCT
This sequence comes from Picea mariana, assembly GCA_032191745.1. Classification (NCBI taxonomy): domain Eukaryota; kingdom Viridiplantae; phylum Streptophyta; class Pinopsida; order Pinales; family Pinaceae; genus Picea; species Picea mariana. The sequence goes on from JASDQU010100793.1 coordinate 205,943, forward strand.
ATGCCACAACCAATTTTTGACGGGTCTAAATGACTTGTAAAGAAGATGAGGGAGAGTGTCTGATGGCAGGTCCAAATTAGACCTAATCTCATTTGGTGTAGTTTTTTCCGCGAGTATATGGTCCTCACTGCCACTCATAATCAAAATAAATAAAAGGGGAAAGATAGTGGAATACCCCTTAAAGAGTTCTAAATAATCTTAAGGATAAACTAACTGAAAGGAAACTAGTGTAATCCTAACTATTTCTAATCTATCCTGGGAGAAAAACTAGAAGAATGAGTACAGTGAAAGGTAATATCTAGACAACATAAGTAGTTCATGACAACCCAAACATGTTAGCACAATAATATTACATAAATTGTCTCAAATAGTTGAAAAGGAAATCTGTAACATCATCCCTGCACTCACAAGAAATCACAACAACATAAGAATCTTGAATACTAATCACATAAATAGTTCATGTGATCAATACCCAGAAAACTTAATCAACAAATACAAGTATAGAATAGTCCCACAAACATTTATAAACAATTATGACTTCAGAAATGTCTTCTTCTCTTTATTATTTAGAAGTAAGAGTACCATCTTGGTTACAAAGAGAAAAATTCCACCTTCCATTCAACTAGCTCTCTTTTATAAAACAAGAGAGAGACTCTTCAACTCTCATGACCATTTGTTTTGTTTTCCCCTAATTTTGTCTTTTTTACATTTCGAAATTATTTTTCATTTTGAAAATCTAGATGTGGGAGTTACAAATGGGAATTGAAGAGACTCATGGTTAGTTACATTCATCCTATGGTTGTTTACAAATGATATCTATCTAAGTTTATTATCCATTCTACCCCTTGGGTCGTTTTCTAAATTTCTTGGGTTGTTTTGGGCGTTTCTGGCTCTAGTTTGTTGAACAAAAAAATTTTGGATTATTCTCCTCTATCTCAAATTTCTATCAAGCTATTTTTGGATTGATTTATTTGCTTGTAGCTTAATATATAATTGTTTGAAGTCTACATAGTGGGTTCTTCATACGAATTTGGGTTCCTTCTATGTTTTGAATGTTTGGACCTTTTATTCTCATCATCAGCCAAAACTTATTATCCCAACCTATTCTTCCCTCCATATTTTCATCAAGCGCTCTTGGGCCTAATTTTGTTACTCGTAACTCCAAATATGATTGTTTGAAATCTGCACAATCCATTTCCTCCCCCAAATTCGTGGCATGTTTCTCTCTGTAATTTCTAATATTTTATGTCAATTTTATGACCTTAAGACCTCTTCCATTGCATTCCTTTTCTTGATACATTTCCAAAGAAGTATCAAGGGCTCAATTCTGACACATGTAGCCTAAGATATGATTGTTTTAAAAAATTTCCTGAATGGTATTTCGGGAGAGTTGATCGGGTCGGGAAAATTGGTCGAGTCGACGCTGGGAAAGTTGACCAGGTTGACGAACATCATCTGCGTTGGGAAAATTGATCGGGTCTTAGTATCTGATCAACGTTGGGAAAGTTGATTGAGCCAACAAAGGTGATCGGTGTCAGGAGAATTGATTGGGTCGGAGGGTCTGATTGGTGTTGGGAAAGTTGATCGGGTCAACAAAGGTGATTGACATTGGGAAAATTGATTGGGTCAGAGGAGATGATCGTCGTCGGGAAAATTGATCGACATGATCTGTATCATTTTGGAATGGATGAATTCCGACGATGAAGAGGGCTCCAAGATTAAATGTGGTCCCGACGAGCCACGTGGAAAGTGCAATTTCATCATCCATGTTAGTGCCACGTCATATGGCACCAATGAAAAGTGACCACATAGATGGCACATGGAATTGATGTGTTAATGATGAGATTTATCTTACGAAACTTTGGGAGGCCATAACTTTTGATCTGGAACTCAGATTTAATTATGGTTATAGTCGTTGGAAAGCTATCGACTAGAAGAATCCAACTATGAGTTTTAGTTATAGAAAATAATAAAATAAAAGAGAGGGGAATATCAATAAATAAAGAGAAGACAAAAAGGGGAAGAAGATCAAAGGATTCCCCCACATGATCTCAAGGCTCGAGTAATCATGAAGAAAGGATATCATGCTAACATGTTTCTATAATTGCAGAAAGAGGAGAAATCAGTTATGTGATTAAAAGGTCATTCACCAATACATGAGAAACATTATATTTTCTTGCCTTTAAGAAAACTTATGAATAAGTCTAGATTTTGCAGGACATGAAAATGAGAGGTTTATTGAAGGAAAACGTTTATAATTTAGATTAAATAACTATAATGATAACTACATGCATCTATTCTCCAACACATAGAAATGATTAGTGACCTTATGAATCAAGTTAAGAGTTGTCCAATATATGAGAGTATAAATATGAATATGTTAAGAACCATATGCTAGCAAACCTTGAAAGTCATCTAGAAAAATGATTGACAACCTACATCAAACTCATTTAATACAAGTACTAGATCATCAAACCTTACATCCATATAAAATCATTAAACACTTGGGAAATTGTATAAGTTAGGAAAAGAATGTGTCAACCACTCATACAAATGTCAACGAGAAGTCATAAGTAAAAAAAGAATCATGAATACATTTGAAATCATAAGATCAAAAGAGATAATAAACCTTCATCAAAACAATCATCAGTCAAGACCAAACCTCAACTCCCACAAGATAGAAAAATAAATAGCATAAGTCTCAAGCAGTAGAGAATTAGGCAATAGGCTTAAAATTTTAGTAGGGGGTCCCTTTCCTTTCGCTTGTAAAAGAAAAAGTAAAGGGGGGCTGTTGCAGCCACAAAAAATGGAAACACACTGGAAGAACCAGTTATCTTTGTCAATAGAAGTCTAGGTTCGATACTTCAGATCTGATTTTAAGATAAGTTCAACAAACTGCAAACAATTTTCCAATAATCATGGGTACCAAAATGATGCCAAAATTCTAGAAGATATAACCCAATATTTCCAGTACTTGTAATATAACACACCTTTTTCAAAGAGCCAATCAATGAGATTAATTATTTCATTGGCTGCACATTTCATATTAGCTTTGGTTCAACCATGGGTTTTCACTTGTATTAACAAACAAACATTTAAATAAGTGTGCTCCTCATATATCTTTTCTCGGCATTTCTTCGCTGCCAGCGAGCATCCATAGCCCCTATGAAGTTTCATCGGTACCATACAAGCATAGCCTCGCTGTCAGTAGGCATCCATAGCCCCGATAGGTTTACTTGTACTTCCCACACTATTAATAGTTCTTTCAACTTCCTTTTTATTTCAAAATTTGCTTACCCTTTTAGATTTTAGATACAGATATGCATATACACATAGGGTGTGAAGGAAGTGGGGTGATACGAGAGTTGCTATGATTTGTTGAGTAGATGTTATGCATTTTATCTTAACCCACATGTCTCCCCAAAACCATCGTAGTATTTTCCATCTTATTAATGTGAAGTGGATGGATCTCAAAGAAAAGAGTGGACACTTTCCTATACTTATGGATTATCATGGTATGCCCAACAAGCATATGTGTTCCACCACAACTATCAATCCATACCTACAGCGGAGAAATTTGTGAATGTGAATTCAAATAGAGCATCTCATACATCTTATGACTTGTAAAAACTTTCTTCAGTATGTAACCCTAATTGGACCAGACCCTCACTTAAATTTAAAGAGTAATCCTCAAGGGATATTAAGAGACAAACTAGCTCAGAGAAATGTCATCATTCAAACAAAAAGATGGAAGCAATATGTACAAGAAAAAGTAGGACTGAAATTAGAAGTGAATTCATGAAAAATAAAATTGAACTAAAATCAATCTGAAGCTAAAATGTCAGTCATTAAAATGGTAAAAACTAGTTGAAAAAAAGATAAGAAAAGAACCCAACAACAAACACAAAAATTGGTTTAGCAATAGTGAAAGTGTTTCCAGTGAAAGCTCAAAGGTATGCCAAGGGAAATAACCAGTCAAGACAAATTAACTAATCAATATCAAGCCAAATGAAAAGAATCCTCAAGTTTATGATCTGAAATGAAAACAAACCAGAGTATGAAAATTGATTATCCAATGGAAAGGATTTGCAACACAATTCTCAAATCCAATTATCACATGTGATTTTCCATTCACTTAGTGCGACAAAACAATTTCGGGAATCAAGCAACATGGGTTAATATAGAAGCTCAATCAAAATAGATTTTCAAAAACCAATTTTATGAAACATTCCACAAACCCATAAGATCTTCAGATTTCATGAAGTGAACAATTCCTTTGCATATTTGAAAGTCATTAATTTTTCAACAGAAAATACATTTCATATTTCTCACCAGAACATCATTTTCTCTTTGCCATAAAAGATAATCATTAATATCAAATATTCATTCTGATAATGCAAAGAGATATTACAACTATGGAGATTATTAAAATAGTCATTAAAATGACTCCAAACAATGACTAGATCAAGAAACAATATGACAATAAATGAATGAGAATATATTTTTGACCGGCTATTGAGTTGGTGGTAATCTTAGTTTATCAATCAAAATATGTTGCAATGGAATAAAGTAGCTGAGTTAGATTAACACTTCCCTAAGTTGCTTTCATCTCAAAAGAAAAATCCAGAGTTGTTGATTTCATAAGCCATTTCCCAAGCTACATAATAAAAGAGAACGTTGGGATCAAATCTTAGACAGTTTGGGAAGAAATCCCCCTCTTAAATGAATGACTTATTAAAATGAAATTAAATTAAATTGAAACTTAAATACTAGAATTAAAACAAATTCTACGAAAATCATGCTAACCTAAAGTAAACTTAAACTAAGTGGGTTATATAAACTTATGCAAATACTAATGAATTCATCAAGTATTCCATATGTTATTCATTCAATCAAATATTATAGCCTTCTTCTTTAGAGATAAGCATCATGTTCTCTCCCTACAATATTCCTTTTACCAAAATATTTTAATGTCATGATTTTGTGAGATTTGGATCGTCGAGACATTCCATCTCATTCATGTAATCATAATTAATCAAATTAAACAATAGTACTATAAGACTTCAGTTCCATCTATCTTCTAAGGATACTAGTGTACCAACAAACCTTAGTCATAAATAATTTGATTCAAAGATTATCGACATTTCACCCCAAGGTATGTGTTTCCTCTGATTATTAAAGATAATAATGTGATACAATAGCATGATCATCTTTGAGCCTTGTGAGAGGCAAGAGAAAATTATCATGAAAAGAGAGCAATTAAGATATTTTCGTGATAAGAAAACAATTTGATATCACAGCTTAGATGGATTGACTTTCCCAACACAAATGACAAACATGATTAGAAATCAAAATTGAATGAATTAATTAAGATCATATTTCTAATAAGTGATCAAATTGGCATGTTGGGAAATTTCATGAAACTGATATCCTCGAGTTTCCAAGAGTGTTCAAAGTAGAAAAATTGGGTATTTTACTTCCATGAACTTATATGTCGCATAGAAAGTAGAGAAGATGAAATGAAAAAGAGGATTGTGTAGCTTTCTTCTCCACTAGATAGGTTTTTTGTTCAAAAGTATAAGATATATAATCTAGAAGACAAATTTGACAAGCTCATGAGTACGAGAGATCAAATAGAAGATATTCCAAACTAACCCAAACCATAGTTATCTCTTCTGATTTATGTATCGGTTGAGATTTGGTTCAAAGAGTGCTAAAGAGTGTGGGGACCAATAAATTGATGAGTTAGAGCCCATAATGAATTCACATCTTGAAAAGTATTACCATGGATGAAATGAAAACAAATATTGAAAACTCAAGATTGGAATCATATAAGTTGCTTTCACATGTTCTATTAAGATACTTACAACTCCCAAACATTTGAATGTTTTCAACATGAGGTAAGTGTGTAATTCTCAGCCATGATAAAATTTAGATTACTCAAGAATGTGACCCTAATGAGTGACCCAAAATCAACAAACCCAAAGGATGGAAGATACCTTATAAGAAAAAACCAGATCTAAAATTCTCATGATTGGCAGTTGTAGGATTGATTCTTTGGTCAACCAATGATTTGGGGAATAAAAGGATTGGTTCTCGAATAATTTTCTGAAGAAGATATTAGCCAAATATTTAAATATCCATGTTATCCATAATTGTCAAAAAACACATCTAGATAGTGTAAATGAATATCTCGTGTTGTTGTGTATGAACGGAAACTTGGGTGAAGAGAGTTGCAAGATAATAGGTGAAAATCCTCATTGAAAACTAACTGAACATAGCATAAGATATATGCAGCCAATGCCTTAAAATTGAAACTAAAATTGCTAACAGAAAATAACTCAAAATAAATAAAAATTCAGCAAAGTTCATTATGCTAAAAAGGTCTAAACAGAAAAATTTTATTGGTTGAGAGTGATAAAAAAAAAGAGTGGATGTGAAAGAAATTATTTGAATAACTCCAAACCTGAAATAATCATTCAAATAAATGTAAGGAATTGGAGTGGTTTCAATCTCAAATGGGTAGAATTAGTCACCCAGATTTTCATTTACTGTGTGTGGGACAACAAACCCAAACTCATAAGAATATCAATTAAGAAAACTTTTCCATATTGGACTTATGTGGATATATGGGACAAATCTGAGTGTCCACTTTCATTACAAGAGGGTTTGAATAGTATCTTCATTTTTCTTTTAAATGTCCTACTTACAATATGCCACAATGCATTGAAAATGATTTGACATGGTGATCATGCATCAAATAAACGACATGAAAATTGCTCAACACATAGGAAATTTGAGAATGAAATGAAGTAAATTTTCCCCCAAATTAAAATTAGATCAAAAAATCCAATCAAGGGAAAGTTGATGTGCAAGCCTTCTATTTATTTCCACCTCTGTCGAGAATTCATTTATTGATCAACCAACAATGATGATAAGAGAATGAAAACAAAAAACTAATAAAACAAACTACAAAGCAAAGATAAACTATGCAAAGGGAAGACATTATCCTATTCTACACTACTACTCTACACTACAATTGCTGAAAAAAAGGAACTGTGTAAAGTCATAATGTCAATGTAGCCATCCTTGTAATCCCAATCCTGCATACACATGTTCAAGAAAAAATATTAGTGACAGAGCTTGGAATAAGGATCGACTAAAAGTAGGAAAAAATAAATCATGATGAACTCTATCCACCATGTTAAAAATATTATTGTGATAATTCATGGGAAATCTATCCAAGTAAGATCTCTCCAACCATGCTTCAATCCTATCATAAAATATTGCATTACTATCACAGAATTGACGGAGGGAGTTCAATGGAAAGTAGCATACCGGATGAGGACCGTGCATAGAATTCATGTGAAGTGTTCTCAATGAGAGAATCTTCATGCTAATAAAGTTGTTTATTCCTGAAGACAAACCAAAAGAATAAGGGCCTGACATAACCATCGGCATAGACCGAAGTGCCTCATTATCTTGGAAAGTCTCTTTGGACTCACACTTCAAGTAACCATCAACTTGAGACCAATTAGAGGGAAAAAATCATCTACATAGACTATCATCCACCATGATATGAGAGGTAATTTAAAAATAATGGTGAGATCCACTAGTATCAACAATATCAGATACAAGGTTACTTGAACAAGAAACTTCTCTACTAATGACAAATGAAGATGAAAAAGGAAAAGACATGGTCTGATACACATCTTCTACAACATTCCATTCATATTATGAGAAAGGTTGATAAGGCTTGGTTGTGATTAGTTCATGGGAACAAGCCTTATCCTCTCTATCTTCCACATGCACATCACCTCCATTAAGTACTTCAAAAGGGGTTAGCCCCATTGAGTTCATTTGAATCAGATAATGGGTGGTTTTCTGCAAAGTTAAACCATTAAAGAGATCAGGATACAAATAATAATAAGTGGAAGAATTAAGACAATTAAAAGATTCTCTAGAACAAGAAAATTTTGCAGAAAGTGACTCCCTAAATGGTATTTCCTCTTCCATAATCACATCAATGATTTCTTGTGAATCGATAGACTCTATCGTAGGCGTGGTTTCAAAATCAACATGTTCTTCCTCAAGATGGTTCTCCTCTTCCAAGTTAAAATTAGATTGTTGAGATAAAAGAGGTATGTCATGCATGCTTATTTCTTCTCTTGAAGTGAAAAAATCAGTGTGGTTGTCTTGCTCCTGCACTACATGAGAATCTGAAATATATTCCAAAGCAAGTCCATGGTTAGAAGAGAGAAGTGAGTCATGAGAATCATTAGAAGAAGAGGTTTCAATAAATAATCTATCAATAATAGGAAAAAAAACTTTTTCTATGTCACTTGAACTAGGAAAATTTGAAACATCATGACAATCCAAATCAACATAAATTAATTTCAAATTATCCATGTGTGAGGAAGAGTTCATTTTAGGTGTGTCTAGATTTTTTTTATTAACTAAATTATTAGCATCCATGCCTTTCCCCATAGCTTCGTCTTCCCATCCTTTTGATGGAAGATATGATAAAGGATAATGAGAACCTGACATAACCATCGGTGTGACCCGAAGTACCCCATTATCAACAGGAAAACCCTCCTCTTGGGCAACTACAGAAAAATATGAACTTGAGTTTACAACACAAGAGGTCTTTTTTTCATCACAAGAAAAGAAAGGAGGTATGGAGTGATGAGAGGATACATATTCTTCTTCCAAAAAAGAATTCTCTCTTTGATTTATATCCCCCATAGTAAAGAAAGATCTGGATATATGAAGTCCATATAAACAATTAGCATTTTCATGTAAATCCATATCAGCATGTGAAGAAAGAGCAAAATGTGATTTAGATTTTCCATCTACTGACTCATATGTTTCATTAGTAAGAGAAACTAAACATGAAATCAAATCATTGTTAGAAGGCCTGTCATCCAAAGGAAATCTAATCAAAGATGACTGAAACTCATAACAAAATATTCAAGGGATTCATCCTCATTCTTCTTAAGTTTTAAAATTTCTTCACACAATTTATCATAATCATAGTTCTGAAAAGAATGAAAAAATTTACACATAAATTGTTCCCATGTGTGAATAGAGGTGACCAACAAATTCTCACACCAGCTCTTAACCCGGCCTGCAAAAGTGAGAGTGAACAGTCTACAAATGGTATTTCATCAGTAATATTGTGAGAACAAAAAAATTTCCATAAATGTAAAGCATATTCAGATGCATAGATTTCACTCTCTCCATCAAATCTAAGATGTGACAAGAAATGTAAAATATTCATAGTGTTGGCATACTTACAGACAGAAGGCAACGTGTGCGTATTTTTCATTGATGGCACAGATAAACACGATCAATAGTGCAGTGATAATGGCATGGAAATGATCAATAGTGAAGAGCAACAGTGATCATTGGATCCCATTCAAAATTCTCGATGACCGTCAGATCTGAATTCAGATAGGAGGAGCACACAGTAGAAGAGAACAGATCTCAGGAATCATATCTGAGCCTGAAGACCGACCATCATTGGATCTCGAAGAAGGAGCACGATCTTTACGTGCAATATGAAGTGGGATTACAAAGTCCCAAAAGCAAGAGGATCATCCATCTTCAATAAGGACATGTGGCGAGCGACTAGAATTTCACTGACTTACACATTGGAGGAGTCAACGGAGCATGGTGTGGGAACTCGCAATATGAGATATCCCAAAATGATATGGTTCGTTGGATCGGGGATTGATCTGAACCCTTGGATCGAGGGTCATGGGCAGTTGGATGCAGACTACATGTGGCGAGAGGTCAGCTTTTCGCTAACTAGAAAGTCAAAGGAAGGAGGTGCTCTATCCTTTGAAATCGAAAAACATGAAACCATGATTTAATCTGAGTCATCGATCAAAGGGAGAGCGTGGACCATTGATCTGGATCCATTTCGGAGTTTCATATACAGGGAGTTGGAGGAGTCAATGAGACTCACGACAAAAGTGTGAAATCACGAAGAGCTCATTTGTTTGGTGATTGGTCATAGCGCATGGTCACGAGAAGGGAAGGAGCCAGTCCAGCGAAGCTCTATTTCGACGATCACGACATAAAGAGTCGAGACTCTTCATCATAGGAGTCTCGAAGTTGTGAACCATGAAGCACTTTTTGGATAAGCGTTAGGTCACCACCGATGGTCACGAGAAGGGAAGGAGCTAGTCCAACTAAGATATTTTCTTTTCAGAGTTTTGAAGATAGCGATATGGAGAGTTGATACCCTTCATCACAAGAATGCCAAAATGAGAAATTGTGAAATCAATTCTACTTAGTGTTCGGTCATAGCCAGTGGGCATATGAGATAAACGCAAGACCCTGCGGAATTAATCCAACGGTGTTGAATAATTGGGAATATGATCGAAGGGATACTGTTGCACTTCACAGTTAATTGATCAGTTAGGATTCAGTTAGCAGAACTGAATCATATTTCTTGGATGTTTGACGATTCAGTTGCTGAGGCATTTTCCTTTGAGACTTGAGGTGTAACTGAATTCGTGGCAGCATATAAAATAGAGATGCAATGACTGTGGTAGGTTGGTTGTTCGAACTGGAAAAATGAGTTGAACTGTAAGAAAGGTAAAATTATGGTATGCATAGTGTGAGAAAAAACTCAGAGATGTTGAACAGACAGAAGCAAGAGCAGAATTGCAAAACAGTTTGAAGCAAAGAAAAACTGCAGAACAGATAGAAGCAGAGAAGAATTGAAGAACAGATAAAAGTAGAGAAGAGTTGCAGAACAGAGAAGAAGTGGTAAGAATTGAAACACCTGTATTGTTGGTTATTCAATCATTTATTCTTAATTAGGGAGGTAGGGTGGTGCTAGGGAGGACTGTGATCCTCTGATATTCAAGTTGGTGCTTGAATATTGGAAGTTGTATCTTCCATCTAGTTGTGGCTAGAAAACAGGGTGGCGGGGTGGTGCTCGAGAAAACATAGAGTTGTCTGTATGCAAGTTGGTGCTTGTATAAGTCCAGTTGGTGCTGGAACATTTAGGGAGTTAATGCTTCCTTATAGTGGGTGCTAGAGAAACCATAGAGTTGATGTTCTCAACAAGTTGGATCTTGTAAAACAAACATAGTAGCCTCACTTTGAGTTGGTGCTCAATCATAGATGATGTAACTTAAAAGAATGACTATCATTTGAAGAAGAAGAGGTTTTATCCCTTTATGGGTTTCCTTGTGAAAATATGTCTCTGTGTATATATTATGTGTGACTGATGTTCATTACTCATGTTGTTCATATGTTGTATAATATTGATGGTCACTTGGAAGAGCTTAAAAATTGTTTGAATGAGTCATAAATTGTTTAAGCAAAGTAACAACTGATTCACCCCCCCCCTCTCAGATGTCTTAGTATTTTCAACACATAGGAGGTTTAGGAGGTACAATACCATAAAAAAACCTCCATAAAGGGATATGGGATGGAACCATTAGTAAAATAAAACAAAAATTAACAAGAATGATTCCACAGGCTCAGCTTGTCATATGGCCCTCCTTCTAGCGCCATTTTTGTTGACGGGTCTGAATGACCTGTCAAGCAGATGAGGGAGAACGCTCGATGGAAGGTCCTAATTATACCTACTCTCATTTGGTGCAGCGTTTCCCGTGAGTATATGGGCCTCAATGCCGCTCAGAATTAAAAGAAATAAAAGGGTAAATACAATGGATTGCCCCCTAAAGAGTTCTAAATAATATTAAGTATAAAATAAATAAAAGGAAACTAGTCTAATCCTAACTAATTCTAATCTATCCCAAGAGAAAAACTRGAAGAGTGTATACAATGAAAGGTAATATATAGATAGCAGAAATAGTTCATGACAACCCAAACATGTTAGCAGAATAATATTATAGAAATCATCTCAAATAGTTGAAAAGGAAATATGTAACATCATCCGTGCACTCACAAGAAATCATAACAACATAAGAATCTTGAATTCTAAGAACACAAATAGATCATATGATCAATAACCATAAAACTTAATCAACAAATACAAGTATAGAATAGTCTCACAAACATTTGCAAATAGTTATGACTTCATAAATGGCTTCTGCTCTTTATTATTCAGAAGTAAGAGTACCATCCTGGTTACAAAAGGAAAAAAACCACCTTCCATTCAACTAGCTCTCTTTTATAGAACAAGAGAGAGACTCTTCAGCTCTCATGACCATTCATTTCATTTTCACATAATTTTGTCTTTTTTACATTTCAAATTTCTTTTGCATTTTGAAAATATAGATGTGGGAGTTACAAATGGGAGTTGAAGAGACTCTTGGGTGGTTACATTCGCCATATGGCAGTTTCCAAATGATATCTATCTAAATTTATTATTCATTCTTCCTGTTGGGTCGTTTTGGGTGTTTCTTGTAAATGTGTTGAACCTGCACATAATACGCCTAGCTAGAAAATACCACACACATTTGCAGAGAGAAATTGAGAAAGAAGAAGCAAGAGAGAAATAATGGAAGAATTCTCATTATCGTAATGAATAATGAATAATTTATACATGATATACTCTGTATAACTCAACCAATGCGCACTGGAGGTAAAGCCAATGGACCATAGTGGTGGTATAGAGTGATTTGGACACACACCAATAGTTATAGAAGTGAACTGCCACATAGTCTAGTCTCTCGGGCAGTTACGGGAGAGAACTGCCACCTAGCTGAGTTAACTAGTCTACCAGTCTTCAGTTAACTGACTGAAACAGAATGAAGTGAGGAGGAGATCAGGGAATCATGGGTAATGCACTATTCTGGTCATGATCCCAAGGACAATGTGCATTAGTTGGTGATGATCCCAATGTTGCATGGTGACAAAACCAATGCAACATCTATACTCCACTCAATTAGCCAAACTAAAGTGAAAACTGAAGAGAATATTCTCCTAGAGGAATATTCTCCCTAAACTTTAGGAGACTGGATAAAGACTAATAAACATAGGAAAAACCTTAGGAAAAATAAATCCTAGGTATGTGTGCAGTAACTCCAACACCCCCCCTGAACATAACTATGGTGAAAATAAAGAATGGGTCCTGGAAACGAGTCCATGTTAGGTACCCAAATACAAAAGATACACTGAAATAAAGTGAGGAAAGAGGGAAAACCTCATGGGAAACCCCNCCCCCCCCCCCTCAAGTTACAATGTATGTAAAAAAGAAGAACTGACAATTGCTAGGAAACTATGTCCTTCACTCCAAGATGACTTCGTAAAGAATGGAACTTATGCTCAATGAAGGTCTTGGTGAAGATGTATTTTGTCTTTTCTGCTAAAGGACAGAACTTTAGGTCGATGATACCCTCATATACTAAGTCCTGGATGTAGTACATGTGGATCTTGATGTGCTTCGTCCACTGCCTATGAATTGGATCTATGTATAACTTAAGAGTTCTCTTATTGTCACACCATATGATGTTCGGACGATGAAATGGAATGCCCAACTCAGTGAGAAAATGTTGTAGCCATGTAGCCTAAATGGTTATGTTAACTACCCCTCTGTACTCTGCCTCGGCTGAAGAAAGAGAAATAGCAGCTTGCTTCTTGCTTGACCAACAGATAGGCCTGGAACCAAGACCGAGTGAGTAACCGGATGTGGACTTGTGATCATTGATATCACCAACCCAGTCAAAATCATAGAATCCAATGATATCCAATGTAGAGTTTGTTGCATAATGAATCCCAAAGGTGATGGTTCATTGTACGTATCGAAGGATACACTTTGTAGCCTTCCAAAGTAGCTCATGCAGCTCCTTCATGAACCTGGAAAATACGCCAACTGCATAGGAGAGGTCTGGTTTGGGATGTGTGAGATACAACAAGCTCCCCACTAGATATATGTACAATGTGTTTTCAACGAGTGGAGTGTCCCCATCATCCTCAAGTTTGACTCATGATAGGAAAGGAGTCGGAGTGGAATTGCAGTCTGTGATGTGAAATCTCTCAAGGAGATCTCGAGCATACTTGGCCTGAGACAATTTGATGCCTGATGCATCTTGACTGATCTCGATTCCAAGGAAGAATTGTAGAGGACCCACGTTCGTCATCAAAAACTTGTCATGTAGAATCCTCTTGACTAAAACAATCCCTGAAGTTGAGCAATCGGTGATCACCAAATCATCAACGTACATAAATAAGAGTAGAAGTGAATCAGTCATCCTGAGTATGTAGACATTCGGGTTTGATTTAAAATGTCCAAATGTTTGTGACAACAGGTAGGAGTCCATCTTGGCAAACCATGCCCTCGGAGACTGCTTGAGGCAATAAATATATTTCTTCAGTCGACAGACCAAAGAGGAATCCTGCATAAATCCCTGGGGATGCTCCATATAGATCTCCTCATAGATATCGTCGTGAAGAAATGCATTCTTCATGTCCATATAATGGACTTCCCATCCCTTGGTTTCCACAATGGAAAGTGTCAAACGTATGGAATCCATATTTTCTACTAGAGTGAAGGTCTCATCATAGTCAATACCATGCACCTGCTGAAAGCCTTTGGCAACAATCCTGGATTTGTATCTGATAATTTTTCCAGCCGCTACACTCTTGGTCCTATAGACCTATTTGCACCTAAAAAGTTTCCTTCCAGAAGGAAGGGGAACCAAATCCCAAGTCTAGTTCTTGAGGAGGGAGTTGTACTTCTCCTGCATGGAGGATTCCCAAAAGGGATTTCCAACAGCCTCTCCATAATACTGTGGATCTGAAGACTTGTTATCATACAGTTTGTAGATGTAAGAAAGGCTAAAGGATAGTAGGTCAAACTGGCGAAACATGAACCTTCCCCACCCAATTTCACCACAATGGGGAGGCTCTTTCTATTTAGGGAGGCTATGCCCAGGGGAGACGTCCCCGGTAACCTGGGGTTTTGAAAGGGAAAAGGCTAATAGTAAAAAGACAAATTTCCCCCTCACAGATTACCGCCAATCAGATAGTCCCGGCTAAACAGCCAATAATAGAGTATAACCAAAGAAAAGAGAAGCACCTGCTTGAGACAACACAACAAGGAGACTAATACGTGAAATCTTGGTTAGTACTTCATAAATCAATGACTATCTGATATTCAATATAAGCAATTTGACAGTAAATATTGACGAAATCAATGTTTGCAAAATGGCAATGATAAATATGTCACTTTTCAATAAATACTGGAACGATATAGCATTCAATGTAACAAATCAACACTCAATCCAATAAATTCTCTTAACTACCATTCAATTGCTTATAAAATGAAACATTGTTGCATCAAGATGAAATAACCAAGGGTGATGTCAACATTCTAGGCTTAGTAGGTTAGGGTTAGTTCAATAAGGGTTTCAATTCAATATAGTCTTAAGAGTGTTTGGATCCAATTTTACTTCAACATTGGAGGTCTTAGATCAATGCCTTAGGGTTAATGGAGTCATAGGTGAAGAACACAAAAGTTGAAGGAGACGAGATTTTAAAGGACTAGAGGGATAAGTTTTGAAGTGTTGCTAAAGAAAGGCTCCAAAATCATAACCCTAGGGGAGAGAGGATCACTCCAGTGTTGCTAAAGCAAGGCCTCGTTCTCTCTCCTCCTTCCTGGCAAACAACTAGCTCAAATGAAAAGCAAAGTCAAGACAAGAGGGTTTAAAGAGGGAGAGTGTTGCTAAGGCAAGGCTCTTTCATCAAACCCTAAAAGAAAACAACCCTAGGTGTAGATAACCTAGGCCTGGGACATCCTCTTCCTCTTGAAGTCAAAAGGTACTTCTAGCTTAAGGGAAGAAGAAAAAGGAGTGTAGTTATGGCTAGGCTCTCTTCTTCTTATTCAATGGCTAAAATTTTTTCTATCAGGGGACATGAGACAATGACCTACTTGTGTGTTTGTCCACTAGGGTTTTGATTCAAAAATATTTATAAATAGATGCAAGAAATTAAACTACAACCATTCAATAAGAAGTTTTGCAGAAAAATACTTATAAATAATCAAGAAAATAATCATGCAAACCCTTGTTGTAACACCTTCCTTCAAGAAAAACACCATAGAATGCCAAAAATATCTTCCTTCAACAAGTGCGCCTTCCTCAAATCAGCCAATAACCCAAATGGGGCACAAATTTCAGACCTCACCAAGTGGAGAGTGAAAGATGATGATAAAATGAGAGTCAAAACCCTCAATATATAGTGTATCAATGACCTAATTTTACTTTTTAGGTCATAAAAAGGCCGACAAGGCCATAATACCAAAATAATATTGTTTTTACATTAAATTTTCAAATTAAAACCCTAATTGAGCTTCAAAGAGAGTAAAATCCCCTTCAAGGGAGGTGCTATCCCTTTCTAGGGAAAATGAGACATCCACGAGCAAAACTTTAGCCCCCCAGGGGCCTCTCCAACATGCCACACGTGCCACTGCTGCCCAGTATGCCTCCAAAGATGTCCATGAAGCTGGATGACATCATGGTGAAGATGGGGACGTCCTAAGCCTTCCAAGGCTAGCGTTGCATTGAAAAGGGGTCATTCCCCCTAGGTCTAGTCGTGTCAGAGTGCCTCTGATGGAACATCCTCTTCCTCTTTAGTGAAAAAAGCCCCGATCCATGTCCATCCTGTCTCTACCCCCTGATGGGGTCTCAACATCCATCTGGTGGGCTCTTCAGCCCCATGGAGGTCTGAACTAGTCATCTCCCCATGTGTACTGGTCCAAATGGTACCTGTCCATCGGGCATGGTCCTGCACATCAAAAGCTATGCCCTCCATGGGCTCATCAGTCACCGGGATCATAGCAATGTTAATCACATATCATCATCAATATTATTAAACATATGCATAAAAACCCTGATACATCGGTCAATATCTCAAAGACATTACAAAAACGTGCAATACAAGATTGGAGAAAAAGATAAGACATCCTATTGGGTTAGTATCCATAAGAAAAGGAAAGTTTCCAGGAAGATTTCATCCAAGCCATGTAAGTGAGGTGATGAGGCTAGGGGATGCACAAACATGTGGGTGCAGTATGGTCCAAGGATGTATAATGTTATCTATGGGTGCCTTTGTAGAAGGCGAGCTGTACCTGTCATGGATGCATTTTTTCCAAGCCCGTTCTTTCCTTTATTCTTTTTCTTGCTTTATTCTTTTATTTGATTTTTCTTCTTATTTTTCTTTTTTATTCAAGGGCTAACCAGAGGACACTACCTTGGCATGGTGACCAAATTTGACAGTGTTACCCACAAGTACTTTCACAAAGATGAGAAGGTTGGCTCGTGATGAGACCCCCTTTCCCTTGGCCATGCAACCAAAGGTCACTGCCCTGGCGTGGTAACCAGATGGTGGCAATGTCATACTGTTAGGTACCCATGGACCTAACAGGCTGGCTCATGATGAGACCCCCTATCCTCTGACTAGGTCTTGTTTTGTTATTTTCTGGGTCCCTCTTGTTTCCCGCTGAGAGGCATTTTACTGCCTTCTCGAGTATCCCTAAGCGAAGCATCTCAAGGTTTTATTTCTAGGCTTTTGTATTTTACCAGCTGCTTTTATCTTCTGGGCCTTTAGCCCCTTCTTCCCAGGAGATAAGGTGCAATCCTACAAATAGGTCAACCCAATGCCTGGACAAGGGAAATGGGATAGATGAGTGGGAGATAAGATGAAACAGTGGTGCTATGATAGGAGCGGACAATGAATTTTCAGAAATTCCCCCAGTGGCAAACCAAGACCTATGGGCCCAGGCTTGCTAGGGCACCCTGGCAGTCCCCCCAAGCATGGTCAAGTGGGATAATGTAAGATCCAAGTAGTTTTTAGAGATAAAAGGAATCAGATGCATATATTTAAAGATTTCAATGATCAAAAGTGACACATACCATGATACCTGGACCAATTACCTCATGGAGAAAGAACCTCTTCTGATACAAGACCAAGATGATGGTGATGGATGTTGTAGATGCTAATAAGACAAAGCTGATGGAAGAAGAAAAGGATGGGCCCTCCGGGCCATGCTCAGGTCAATCATGCTCTCGGTACTCCATGTCTGGGACCTGTAGGCCTCGAGACATGATCTCCTAGTTATCCCTAAAAAACGGGGATAACATCTGG
Source organism: Picea mariana (assembly GCA_032191745.1). Lineage (NCBI taxonomy): Eukaryota > Viridiplantae > Streptophyta > Pinopsida > Pinales > Pinaceae > Picea > Picea mariana. Next base: position 224,015 of record JASDQU010100793.1, read on the forward strand.
CTCCAACTCGGGGACATGTGATCACAGTAGAGCGCATGAGAACCTCAACATCTCTGGCATAATATGTAGACCTTCTCAATCTCGATAGGGACATCAGTAACAAAAATGGGGCGATAATGCCACCCCAACATACATATAGATACATAAATAAAGAAATCATAAATGTGAATATAAAGTGAAGTACTTACCTACAGTTATATGTTGGCTGGATGTTGGTGTAGTCAAACAACCAGTGAAGCCAATCCAACAACATCCCATGGTACCTGCCTTTGTGCTTCATCATAAACCAAAATAGTGATAAGTCAAGCACAAAAATAACATGGGTTAGAACATGTATCAGATCATCGAGAATCACAAAGTCTAACTCATGGAGGCGGGTGGGAGGGATAAAATTATGCCAAGTCAATCTTGGAGGAAAGTACTCAACCCACTTTGGGAAGGGGTCATGAAAAGTCCAAGGTTCAAAACACTGACTCAAAGGGTCGACAAACTAGCTACCTAGGACGTTCTCATAGTCTGAGGTCTAGGAAGGGATTGACAAAGATGTATCAGATGACTGGAAAATCCTCAAGAGAAGATTGAAAATCTAAGATGATAGACTGAAATCTGTAGTTTTCAACCAACCATTGGATTCTCGGGTTTGCTTCAGAGGAAACTCAAAGCAGAATCAACAATTCCCAACTACACCTTTAATGAAATAGCAGTGTAAAGTAATAATAGGTGGCTAGAGAAAAAGGTCACAAGAATCTTTCTTTAGGCAAACAATGTTCTTACTCCCATCAAAAATCGAGCACAGTGGTGGTTGATAATCTTCTACATAGAATGAATCCAAGTGCTCAGAGGAAAACTCTTCAAAACACTCAAGTTAAGACTAAAAATCATTAGGAAAACATGGTACTAGGTCAACCTTGGGCGTTTGGGGAGCATTGGTAAATATATCATCTGCCTGTTGCCACTGGTCAAAATCAAAGATAATATGTCATGATAACTGTAAAAGCAACAGTTGGGAATGATTCTCAATATCATAAATGGGGTCCATACCAAAACTGATTACATCCCATTTACGTCTTCCAACATGTATGAACTCATCAATATCAACTATGTCAGTATGAGTATCATAGCATGGAGGATTGAAAACACTCATATGCTCATCCATCTCCTCCTCTAAATCACGACATAGAAAATTATCAAAATTTTGGGGAGGAGGATAACTTACTATTTCTTCTTGTGCAGGAGTTTCAAGGACTTTGGTGTTTCTTGTTGGGTATGTGTTATATTCTTTGCATGTGTGTGTGTGGGTGCGTCAGATACGACAACTTACTATTTTTAGCAGATTTTGCTATTTTTAGCTGATTTGTAAATTAATCCCGGATTAAGGGATTAGGGTTTTGGTATCTACGAAATACCTAAAAACATTGTATATATTGTATGGAGAATGGTGAAATTCGATATAATGAAAATAAGAAAGGTTTTCCCGGTTGAGGGTTTCCGGTAAAAATCTCTGTGTATTCTGTGTATGAGCCATTGATTAATTTTTGTATTGCTTAAGAATATATATGCATTGGTTTACTTCGTAGGTTTAAAACTTACATTTCTAGCATGTGTTATTGTTTCATCCTCATGGATTTCCCCTTTGTCTTCAAGAGTATAGCAAGGAATATTTACTTCGTTCGGGGATTCCATTTCTCCTTCACTCTTTGAATCAAGGAACAAAGTATCATCGAAATCCTAAAAAGGGAAGCAACTAACCTCATCGTCTTGTTGTTGTGTAGGTGAAAAAAGCTTGTGGGCTGCTTCATCAGGAGGAGGAGCACATGTTGATTTTTTATTGTCTTGTTCAGGTTTCAGCTCCTCTGCTGCGTTTCCAATTATCCCTTGCTCTTGGAAAACCTGATCAAGAGATTTCCTCTTAGTTTTCTATTGGTCAATAACTTGTTTCCCTTCTTCTTGAAAATCAGTAGTAGAAGTTTCAAGGGAAACCAACTTCTCCAAATTGAGAGTACCCGAGGTATCTTCATAATCATTTATTTCGCTTCCTAGGGAAAAAACGTTTTTTGTTCTGGACAAGAAAATGTTTTCCTCAATTTGTAAGGCCATGTCACCAGCTTCATGGAGTGTCTTTGGATTCTTTTTACTCAGGAGAAACCCCAAATTCACCAAGAGTAAAGAGATACACAAGGTCCTTGTCCTCAGGGTAATGGCCCCTAGGAATTTGGTACAACAAACCCTCAAATCTATTTCGGAAGTTCCAAACAGTCTCATTTTTAGCTTGTTTTGCACACTGGAGTCTTTTTAGCAATGTTTGGATCTCTTCCAATTTTATGCCCCATTCTTTGAGAAAGACTTCTTCTAGCTGGTTCATGGAGGTGATTCTAGCATCGGGAAGATCATCATACGATTTTTTAGCATTCCCATGAAGAGTGGTGCGAAAAATTTTCATCACTACATCTTCAGCATCATCATCGACAGGATGGAGTCCAAAATAAGAATAAACTTCATTCATATGAAATTCAACTCTTTCCCTATTACTACCAGTGAATCTAGGGAGCCATATTCCTTCTATTGGGGGAATTTTTCGTGGGTATCCCGAGATTTTTCTCATGTCTAAAGGCATGTAAATCCTGGGATCCCATTGTGAATTCATTGTTGGCTTCGTCATCAATGGAGTCACTAGATAATTTTCTTGAAACTATTAAAAGATAAGGGAAAACACCCTAGTGGATTCGCCAAGTAAGCTTGTAAGATAAGGCATCTAGAGGCAAGGCTTACCGAAAAGTGTCGTCTGAAGAGAATTGAATCAGTGTTCCTCAACAACGACACCAAAATGTTATCGCACAGTTTGTAGATGCAAGAAAGGCTAAAGGATAGTAGGTCAAACTGGAGAAACACGAACCTTCCCCAACCAATGTCACCACAATGGGGAGGCTCTTTCTATTTAGGGAGGCTATGCCCAAGGGAGACGTCCCCAGTAACCTAGGGTTTTGAAAGGGAAAAGGCTAATAGTACAAAGACAAATTTCCCCCTCATAGATTACTGCCAATCAGATAGTCCTGGATAAACAACCAATAATAGAGTATAACCAAAGAAAAGAGAAGCACCTGCTTGAGACAACACAACAAGGAGACTAATACGTGCAATCTTGGTTAGTAATTCATAAATCAATGACTATTTGATATTCAATATAAGCAATTTGACAGTAAATATTGACGAAATCAATGTTTGCAAAATGGCAATGATAAATATGTAACTTGTCAATAAATACTGGAATGATATAGCATTCAATGTAGCAAATCAACACTCAATCCAATAAATTCTCTTAACTACCATTCAATTGCTTATAAAATGAAACGTTACTACATCAAGATGAAATAACCAAGGGTGGCATCAACATTCTAGGGTTAGTAGGTTAGGGTTAGTGCAGTTAGGGTTTCAATTCAATAGATTTTTAAGAGTGTTTGGATCCAATTCTACTTCAACACTAGAGGTCTTAGATCAATGCCTTAGGGTTAATGGAGTCATAGGTGAAGAACGCAAAAGTTGAAGGAGAAGAGATTTTAAAGGACTAGAGGGATAAGTTTTGAAGTGCTTCTAAAGTAGGGCTCCAAAATCATAACCCTAGGGGAGAGAGGCTCATTCCGGTGTTGCTAAAGCAAGGCCTCGTGCTCTCTCCTCCTTCCTGGAAAACAACTAACTCAAATGAAAAGCAAAGTCAAGACAAGAGGGTTTAAAGAGGGAGAGTGTTGCTAAGGCAAGGCTCTTTCATCAAACCCTAAAAGAAAATGGCCCTAGGTGTAGATAACCTAGGCCTAGGATGTCCTCTTCTTTTGAAGTCAAAAGGTACGGCTAGCTTAAGGGAAGAAGAAAAAGGAGTGTAGCTATGGCTAGGCTCTCTTCTTCTTATTCAATGGCTAAAATTTTTTCTATCAAGGGACATGAGACAATGACCTACTTGTGTGTTTGTCCCCTAGGGTTTTGATTCAGCAATATTTATAAATAGATGCAAGAAATTAAACTACAACCATTAAATAAGAATTTTTGCAGAAAAATACTTACAAATCATCAAGAAAATAATCATGCAAACCCTAGTTGTAACACCTTCCTTCAAGAAAAACACCATAGAATGCCAAAAATCTCTTCCTTCAACAAGTGTGCCTTCCTCAAATCAGCCAATAACCCAAATGGGGTGCAAATTTCAGACCTCACCAAGTGGTGAATGAAAGATGATGATAAAATGAGAGTCAAAACCCTCAATATATAGTGTATCAATGACCTAATTTTACTTTTTAGGTCATAAAAAGGCCGACAAGGCCATAATACCAAAATAATACAGTTTTTACATTAAATTGTCAAATTAAAACACTAATTGAGCTGCAAAGAGAGTAAAATCCCCTTCAAGGGAGGTGCTAGCCCTTTCTAGGGCAAATGAGACATCCAGGAGCAAAACGTTAGCCCCCCAAGGGCCTCTCCAACATGCCGCATGTGCCACTGCTGCCCAGTCTGCCTCCAAAGGTGTCCATAAAGATGGATGACGTCATGGTGAATATGGGGACGTCCTAAGCCTTCCAAGGCTAGCGTTGCACTGAAAAGGGGTTATTCCCCCTAGGTCTAGTCGTGTTAGAGTGCCTTTGATGGAACGTCCTCTTCCTCTTCGGTGAAAAATCCCTGATCCATGTCCATCCTATCTCTACCCCTTTATGGGGTCTCAACATCCATCTGGTGGGCTCTTCAGCCCCATGGAGGTCCGAACTGGTCATCTCCCCATGTGTATCAGTCCAAATGGTACCTGTTTTCCAGGCATGGTCCTGCACATCAAAAGATACACCCTCCATGGGCTCATCAGTCACTGGGATCATAGCAATGTTAATCACATCTCATCATCAATATTATTAAACATATGCATAAAAACCCTGATACATTAGTCAACAACTCAAAGACATTACAAAAAACTGCAATACAAGATTGGAGAAAAAGACAAGACGTCCTATTGGGCTAGTATCCACAAGAAAAAGAAAGTTTCCATGAAGATTTCATCCAAGACATGTAAGTGAGGTGATGAGGCTAGGGTATGTCTAGACATGTGGGTGCAGTGTGGGCCAAGGATTCATAATGTTATATGTGGGTGCCTTTATAGAAGGTGAGTTGTACCTGTCATGGATGCATTTTTTCCAAGCCCATTCTTGCCTTTATTCTTTTTCTTGCTCTATTATTTTATTTTATTTTTCTTCTTCTTTTTCTTTTTTACTCAAGGGATAACTAGAGGACACTGCCTTGGCATGGTGACCAGAGCTGACAGTGTTACCCACAAGCACTTTCATAGAGATTAGAAGGTTGGATTGTGATGAGACCCCCTTTCCCTTGGCCATGCAACCAAAGGTCACTGCCCTGGCGTGGTAACCAGATGGTTGAAATGTCATACTATTAGGTATCCATGGACCTAACAGGCTGGCTCGTGATGAGACCCCCTATCCTCTGACTAGGTCTTGTTTTGTTATTTTTTGGGTCCCTCTTGTTTCCCGATGAGAGGATTTTTACTGCCTTCTCAGGGATCCCTGGACAAAGCATCTCGAGGTTTTATTTCTAGGCTTTTGTCTTTTACCAGCTACTTTTACCTTCTGGTCCTTTAGCCCCTTCTTCCCACAAGATAAGGTGCAATCCTACAAACAGGTCAACCCAATGCCCGGACAAGGGGAATGGAATAGATGAGTGGGAGATAAGATGAAACAGTGGTGCTATGATAGGAGCGGACGATGAATTTTCAGAAATTCCCCCAATGGCAAACCAAGACCTATGGGCACATGCTTGCTAGGGCACCCTGTCAATCTCCCCAAGCATGGTCAAGTAGGCTAATGTAAGATCCAAGCAGTTGTTAGAGATAAAAGGAATCAGATGCATATATTTAAAGGTTTCAATGACCAAAAGTGACACATACCATGATACCTGGACCAATTACCTCATGGAGAAAGAACCTCTTCTGATACAAGACCAAGCCGATGGTGATGGATGCTGCTGCTGCTGACAAGACAAAACNTGTCTAGGACCTATGGGCCTTGAGACATGATCTCCTGGTTATCCCTAAAAAATGGGGATAACAATATTGAACCAAGAAAAGATGTCTGGACGGAAATGGTTCAGTGGTATTGAGTGCAATAGGAAGCTCCTCGAAATTAGATCGAGTCCTCCTAGTATCAGTTAGATCACCAACAAGATACTCTGCATCCTGAAGAGTAGTCTGGGCCCACTTGGGCCTCTGCTCTGGCTTTGCATCTACATCTAGATGCACTGACTCTGCATCTAAATGTACTAACTTTGTATTTGGATCATCTGAATCCTCTGAATCAGAACTCTCTTTTGAAGAAGAGTCAACATGTGCATGCTCATCATCTCTAACAGGTGGAAGAATGAAGGTGTCTGCATGCTACTGTTGAGGTACATGCGAGACATTTTCCTTGAATTGGACTCTTCGCTCAATGATGAGTCGGTCCGAGGAAATATCAATAAGTTCATATCCATTCACACCATTGGGGTATCCAACAAAGATACACTATGTTATTTGTAGATCAAGTGCCTTCCTCTTTTCAGAGGGAATCTGGGCCCATGCACATGAACCAAAAATACGAAAGTGGGTCACTTCCGCTTTGAGGCCGCTCCAAGCCTTGTAGGGGGTCTTATCCTTGACAAATATATGGGGATATTTTTTTTGGATGTAGGTTTCATAGTTAAGTGCTTCGGACCATAGTCTCTATGGAAGTGACTTTGCATGTAGCATGCAAGATGTCATCTCCTTTAGAGATCTGTTTTTCCACTCATCAACTCCGTTTTGCTATGGAGTATAGGGAACTGTATACTGCAACTGAATCTCTTCCTCATGATAGATATTTTGAATCTCATTATTTGCATACTCTCCCTCGTTATCATTTCAGAGGATTTTGATTTTATTTCTAGACTATGTCTCAACAAGGGATTTGAAATCTTTGAGGTGTTGAAAGACCTCTTATTTTTTCCTGAGAAAGTAAATCCATGCGAAATGTGAGAAATCATCAACAAAAATGAGAACATACATCTCTTTTATGATTGATGGATGCGGAAAAGGGCCCATGATGTCACTATGGATCATATCTAAAGGAGAGGAAGCTCTCTGAGTCTTTCCTTTGTCGAATTTCTCTTGAGGGTGTTTTCCAAGAACACATCCCTCACAAATTCCTTTGGAGAAATGGATGTCTGGTAGACCATCAACCAATATTTTCTTGCTAAGTTTTTTCATATATCTTAAATTCAAATGCCTGAACCTTTTGCGCCATGTCCTACTTCTTTCATCAGCATGGGTAAGTAGTAAAGTAGAATCTGGTTCAATAAATTCAGAAAATGTATACAATCTAGATTGATGATTTACCTCATCGGTAGCAACCCTGGAATTGGTTTTCATGTCATATATGTCCAGTACATTGGGTGTGAATATGAATTTCTTTCTGGTGCTTGAATTCATCATCTGATACATGGAGAGAAGATTGACAGAAATTTTGGGAACATGCAACACATTCTCGAAGCTTCCGTTGGTGAGTTCAATCCTTCCTTTTCCAGTGACCTCGACTGGAGAGTTGTCCCCCATAAAAATATAAGGACCTCTGCATGGAAGAAAGGGAAGACAGGAAGTAAAAGGTTGCACATTGAGTTATGTTCCTAGCACATTGTTATTTTAAATACGTTTGACATTACCAAGGGGTGGCGCACTTTGAAAAAGTGATATGTAAGTGGATATTTGGTTGATTAATGGTATAGTGCTATGGTGAATTGGCTTGGCTCATACCTTGAATTGAATGAAGTTGGAAGTGAGCAATGACGTGCATTTACTGCACGTCACTCAAACTCCCCTCGAGCTTATCACCCTAGTCATTCTTGCATTTTTTATGGCTCTGGTAGTTTTTGATGCTCCACCTTGTTCGGTCATGAAGGATATATACAATCTTTTTTTTTCCTCGCGCAGGATTTTCCAAGTATGGGTTTTCTTACTCTTCCATCCATGATAGTTACTCTACCCTTTGAATCAATTTTTGGCTCTGGTTGCTCACGGTCTATGTGATTATTAAGCTATTACAATATTGTTTTTGGACTCTGTATTGGTGTTTGCATCCTGGGTTTCATATGGTGGTGGTTCTGGAATGTTGGCACTTAAAAACGAAAATGGTCATGCTCTTCTTGATGTGTGTAATATTCACATAGAATTGTTGAATAAAGTTTGCAGTGGAGCCTGCTCAGTTATGGATTGGGTTTTGTGTCTGGTCTCTCTGTTGAAAATTATTATCATGGTTTGCCAAATTTCTGAGCTTTGCGAGTACCCTACATATGGATTGTTAATACAGGTCTCTGTGATTAAGTTTCTCACCCCATGTTCATCTATGTGGCTAGTGTACACACATTATTTCTACCTTGTGGTTTTCATGAGAACTGGTGAAAGATTAAAAGTGTTACGTGCCTTGTCTTGGAAAAAATCTGAACTGTTAGTTGCTTTCTATAACCTCGTCATTTCCTAGTAAATATTACTCAGTATCAATTTAACGCACCTAGAAGTTGATGGAATCATTATGCATGTTTTTGGTTAGGCACAGGTTTGTGCTTGGTTGCTCATTTTACAATGTTGATTAAAGGTATTGTCGTCATTTTGTTTCCTATTGGAAGTGGTTGTCTGTTATTTTGGAAACCCTTACAGTCGAGAGCTTTGTTACATATTGTTGTTATGTGGTAAATTGTGATAGGGCATGATTTGTCTGTGCTATTCAAATATGAAACCCTCTGGTCGAACCACATGTTCATACCTTCCACTTGTTGTCTTAAAATATTACATTGATATTGTTTCACTCCAGTTCAATAGTTGATGGGAGAATTGTTTGTGCTTCGTTACTTGGGCATGATTTTTTTGGGTTCCTCATTTGGAAATTCTGGAAGAACTCTGCACATACTTATTTTTTTGAAGCTTGGGCTCGAACTATTGAATGTTATTTGGTTCAATCGTTATGTTGATTGTATTAAAAGGGCCACCTGTGTGCGAATTGTTTGAGGCCCGAATAAGAGTTATAACATCCAATTTGATTGCATTGAATAGTGTTGAAATAAATGATGGATATAAATGGTTGTGAACATTGTACGTGTTCCTGTTGGTTTTAAAGGATTTAGCATTGGATTTAATGTATGGTTGTGGCTCAAAGGATATTGTGGTTTCTTGTAACGATTGCAATGTTTCTTTTTATGACTATCATATAATGATTATATGGATACAATGGTTGTTGTAACTAAATAATTATGGGCATAAAGATTATTTTTTGGGATCCAACAAGCAATTTGTCAACTAAAGTAACAATTTAAATTATTGTTTTGAAAAAGCGAACACTGTTAAACTTTGAAGATATGTACAAAGATATGTTTTGATTGCATGTTTTGATTTATTTTCAATTGAACAATATTCATATCAATTCCCTTTCATTCTATCATTTTTCTCTCATTACATTCCCCTCATAATCCCAATTTCACTTATTTCATCCTTGTTCTGTGAAATAAATTTAAAATAAAAAGATTGTGTAAAAGAGACAAAGGGATAACACAACAAGGGTTGGTGACTGATATTTTGATACTTTATTACACAATAAATTGTTTGATTAATTGTTGAACAATATTTATGTATTAATCCCCTATCATTATACCACTTTTCATTAATTACATTCCCTCCATATTTCCCAGGAACCCTATCACCCCCTGTTCACTTGGCAGTTAATGAATGGCTTGTTATGGATGGATTTGCATGTATCTCGTGCCAATTCTTGAGTCAATTTTTTAATCATGTAGTATAATGTCATGTATGGTTTATTAAGAGCTTCATTATTGAAGAACTACTGCTACAGGATGAGCTTTTTCAGTAGGGGCATCAATGGCAGAAATAACAAAGGTAGGGAAAATTGGAACCAAGGTCCTAGAAGGCCTAGATTTTCCATCCATTTTGATGTTGATCCAAAAGAATTGAACCAATTGTTCCAATATGGGTTATTTAACTAGATTGGTCATGGAATAGTGCACCCTCAACCAAAAATACCTCATTTCCAGCCTCATAACATCCATGGCATTTTCGTCCCTCTGCATGTTTCCTTGTAACCATAAGTCCCCGTAATGATGGATGGCAAGAGATCGTCAACATGGTTGTCGCTCACCATCGTGGCTGGACCAGTATGAAATTACCTCTCCCACCACCTTTCAATCACAATGTCCATATTTCTTGTGTTGATTCTCCTATTCAATCTCCACATGCTAGTAAAAGACTAAAAACTGATATTCCCCAACCCATGTAAGACAAAGGAAAAGTAGTTTCCTCCCCTTCTTCTCCCTCTAATGATTCCTCAAAATTGGTATCTTCCTGCATGAAATTGAAGGATGATTATTCCCATGTTATCAACAAGACACAACCCCAAGGGTCTAACCAACCACGAGCTACTTCTAAGAATCAAAGGGAGATAGTAGTGAAAAAAGAAAAATTGCCTCCAAGAGTGGCAAGTATGGTTTTTATATTATGTTCTTTTATGATTTGAGTGGATAAAGATAGTGCTAATAATTTTCAGAATGTTTGGACATCAAGCTTTTTTTTGGTATTTTTTGGATAATGTGGATGATGTGGATATTTATATATTTTTGGATATGATATTAATTATTTCTAATATTCAAATATCCAGTTTGAAAGATATTTAAGGGAGCTACAAGGGTGGCATATGGTTAAAATGATTATCCTTTTTGTGTTATATTTTATGATTTGAAAAGAAGAAATGATGAGAGTCAGAATGGGTCCAACCTACCTAGTTATTATTAATTAAAGACCCTTAACTATATTATTATTATTTACTTCTCCTAAACTAATTAGTTAAGTCAAAATAACTTAACTAAAGAAAGTAGTTGAACTAATTCAACTTATTTGGAAAGAATAAAAGATGAATGAGAAGAAGATACAAGGGGAGAATAGAAGGAGAAAGCAAGACAAAGGTTTTCTCTTTTGGTTTCATAAGATAGTTTCAGTTTTTATTCATTCTTGAGTTTACTCAAAGCCTAATTCTCTTTTTCACAGCAGGTTCTTATTGTAGACAGAAATGTTCAAGACTGAACCAAACTTTTCAGACGCTTGTTTTAGAGGTGTTGATCCATCCTTGATAGTCTATGTATTCTTGTTTGTTTGTGAATTAAGTTTCATGGTTGATAAATGATATCTTGCAAAGTCAAATTGGTAGTAGTTTGTGGCAACCTGATCCAGATTATAAATTTCAGTTTTGCTTGATTGTCAGAGTATTTTTGTATGGTGTTCATCGGGGATCTCTAAATCAGACTTTAGTCCATGCCCTCGTAGGGGTTTTATAAAGAGAAAAACACTTTGATATCTCAGAATGAAATAAATCAGATTGTTGTTCTATCTTATATATGTGTATTTATGACTTGGTTACTTTTTTCTTTTTGATCTCCATGTTTACTTTCTATAATCTATGTACATTTCAGAAACTTATATAAACTTTATTTTATATCACAACATTATTTTCATTAACAAATCAACCTAAACCTGTGTAATTAATACTTTCAGATTGGGAGAATATTTTTGAGGCTATAAAACCCTGGGTGACATTCTCGATTATCTTGTCCTAGCCATGAAAGATTCAAAAATGATTGAGTAAGGTAATTCATACCTTTTCCTCAAGAATTATTTGGCGACCATACTGGGGAGATCTTCCATATCTCTCTGGTTAATTGTATTCGTGATTATCATTGAATATTTCTTCTTTGGTTTTTTATTCTTTGACTATTTTCTTTTCCTCATGACAATACCTATTACAAGGAAGCCCAATATTGAGCATGGTCTTAAAGACCAAACCAACATTGCTTTAACTTTATTCAATGCCATCTTAGAAACTGCTAATACCTGGGCTGAGCTTAAACGCTCGTGGGGAAATAATTGAACAATACATAAGTGTTCGAGAACGCTGTAAGCCAGGCAAAGGCAACCTAGGAATCAATTGTAGCTCTCTTTTTCCTAAATTTTTTATCTTCTTTTTCATGTCCTTAAATTCTCGCATCTCTAGGAGAATAAGAGGATTGTCTTGTGAAATCACTCCTATCGTTGAAATAAGAAGAAGGAATGTTGTTTTGTCAATCCAAAAGGTACTCTAAGGATAACTTTGTCTGATTCGGCTAGTTCATCTTTCTCACACTTACCCATCATTTACAAAATGACATCTGTGGGTGGCTCTAGTGGCACTGGAGGTGTCTCATCTTCTCAGATTTTGGCCTCATCAGTGATTGATAGCTTGTATAGCCATCAGATTCCTATCTAATCTACTACCAACCCCTCCAAGGTCATAAATAAGTATGGACTTTTTCAATTCGAGGAATATGCTACTACTACCCTGTGGCATGTATCCTCCCCTTTAAACCTAGCACCTAGCACTCGTCCGCTACCAAAATTTAAAGAACATCTTCCTTGGTTTTCAGGAAATAACACAGTCACTACAAATGAACATTTGTTGGGATTCTCTAATGCCTATCACAATATATGAGCTAATGATAGTGATACTTGTATGCACTTGTTTTTCAACTCTCTCGAAGGGAAAGAAGTGACAGATTTCTTTGATCTCCCTCCCAAGATTATTTCCAATTGGGAAGAGTTAGTTTATTGGTTCAAATCCACTTATGGGCATTCTAAGAGCCCAACCAAACAATTATGGGAATACAATAACATTACGTACAAATACGGTGATACTATCAAGTCTTTCAACCTTCGTTTCGCCAAGTTGTATAATCAAATTCCCTAACTTATTCACGCCCATAACAAATCCACTTTTATGCATTACTATAATGATCTAACTTCCCCTTATCGGCATAGGCTTGAAGAAAACTCTATTCACAATCTTGGTTCTACTCTTCATACTTGTCTAGAGTATGAAGAACAGCTGGAAAGAATAGGTCTTCCCAAGGGAGACTCAATTAAACAAATGGACATGTATACCCTCTTACAACTTGTACAGGATATGAATAATCGAATGATAGTGTATGAGTGAAAAGGAAATTTCCCTTTACTTACTCCTAGGGCATCATCTTCTTCTTCACCATCTTTTAGGAATACCAATGAAAACAACTTTCAGCCCAAGGCCATCATGCCCGGCAGTTGGTGTAACTTTTGTGAGGTAAATAAGAGTGCCAAAGACAAAATATTTGGAAAAAGGCCTGAAACCACCATTGTTGTTCTAGATTGGCCAGAACCAGAGGATATCATGATCATAAACACTAGGAATAAATCCTATGCTTCAAAAGGAAAATATGATCCCCCTCGTACTTCTTCTAGCCCAAGCTCATCTTCGTCAACTGCTACTGTACAAGTTACCAAGACTCCTGATAGTCAAGGAATTCCCTCCCTTCTTCCCTCTTCCAAATATAACATTCTCAACCAATTGGCTAATATCAAGGTTGATTCTACTCTTCTATACATGGTTGTCATCCCCGAGCAACAAAAGCATCTAAAAAATTTGATGGAAGGAAAATCTTCCACCATAGCCAATCTCTCTAAAGAGGTAAAAGAAGAGGATTTTATTGTAAATAAAGTAGGTGTAAATAATTTTATACACCCTGTAAAAAACCCTCAATTTTTTATTTCTGTAAAAAATATGGACAAAATAGCCCAATGTTGCCTAATTGACAACGGTTCGGGCCCAAGCGTAATGTCGAAAATTGTTATGGAAGAGCTAGGCTTATCTTGTACCAATGAAAATTCTAGAAGCATGCTCTCATATAATAGTCTACAATAGTAAACTATGGATGAAATCAAAGACGTGACTTTGGGTTTGTGTGCACATCCTGTAATCAGGACAACCCTTAATATCTAGGTAATTGACATGCTAGTAAGTAAATATTCAATCATCTTAGGAAGAGACTGGAAAGACTTAATATGTGTATATCTTTCACTTGATGGGACACACATATCTGTTCCTCAGAATGGAAATAACATCATAGTCCTAAGGGAAGGAAGAATCTCATTGTATATAGAAAGAATTCCACAGCCTAATGTAAATTATGTCGAGGAGGACTTAGGGGTGTACTCCATCTTTGCGGATGAGGATGACACTAACCTGGAACAAATTGATCCAAAGGATGGTATGTGGGACATGCACTTTGATAGCTCATGCTCCAACAAAGGTAATGGAGCAAGCATTATCGTATACTCACATGTGGGTAATATTCACAACTTTTCCTATAGGTTTGAATTTGTTTGTACAAACAATGTCACCAAATTTGAAGCATTATTGCTAGGCGTTGAAAATGTCTATAATTTAGGTTGTGGACACCTTACAGTTTTTGGGAACTCTGAGATTGTTTTGAACCTTGTACGTAAAATATATTCTCCTAGAAACAAGTCAATGAAACACTACACTCAAGTTGTTTGGATGCTTATCTCGAACTTATTACCATTTAACATCACTCATATTAAAAGGGAATTGAATTCAATAGCTGATAGGTTAGTTTTTTTTTCAGCCTCTCCTAATCGAAAAATTATGCCACAAAGACGTGATTGTACTTTTCAATATTTATATCATCCTCATATCCCTGACAATGTAGAGTCATGGAAGGTATTCCCTAGTTATGAAAGCATATGTGCTTTCATACAAAATGAACCATATAAGCCCAAAGAGATTATATCCATGGAAAACAACAAAATTTTGAAGGGCTTGACTCTAGAAATTTCATTTTCATTGAGTGATGTAGGCAACAAAGAAAATCATAAAGAAGAGGAGTCAAAAAGGAAAGTGGGTGAAACCATTTCCTTGAACATTGGAACACTCGATTCCCCAAAGAATGTTAAGATATGTGCCCAATGTACTGATGAGGAAAATTTGAAATTCACTGAGTTACTTCATGAATTTCAAGATGTTTTTGCTTGGTCTTATGAGGATATTCATGGTTTTGATCATGATATTATACAATATGCCATTCCTATAAAGGAGGGTATAAAGCCATTTAGGAAAAAACAAAGACCCATTAATCTTGCACTTGAAGCTACTATTAGGAAGGAGTTGGAAAAAATTTTGAAAGTTGGGATAATTTTTCCTATTAAGTATTCTGAGTGGGTTTCTAAGTTGGTCCCCGTTCACAAAACAACTGGTCAGATCCGATTGTGCGTTGATTTTTGTGTGTTGAAAAGAGTGAGCGTAAAAGACCATTTTCCTCTCCCTAACATGGAAATGATTTTGTAGCAAGTTGCAGGGTCACAAATGATGTCCTTACTTGATGGTTTTTATGGTTATAATTAGATCAAGGTAAAAAGGACTGACAAATACAAAACCACTTTCACTACATGTTGGGGCACGTTTGCTTATGAACACGTGCCTTTTAGTTTATCTAATGCAGGTGCCACCTTCTAAAGAGATATGCAGATAGCTTTTGACGATATGATTGGTAAGATTATTCAGAATTATCTTGATGACTTGACTGTATATTCAAAGAACCGATTAGATCATTTTGGTCATCTTAGAAAAGTTCTCATGCGATGCAGAAAGTTCGGAATTTCTTTAAATCCTTCTAAGTATGTCTTCAACGTTACCAAGGGAAAGATACTTGGGCATATTTTTTATGATTAAGGAATAAGCATAGGTCCTGAAAGGATCATTTCTATTATAAACCTTCCCACTCCCACTTCAAAAATGGAGGTTCAAACCTTTATGGGCATTATCAACTTTGTCTATAGATCTGTTCCTAATTTTGTTGTAATAGTCAAACCAATTCACAATATTCTCAAGCAAGATCCCTGCTTTTCTTAGAATGATGACGTCGAGAATGATTTTGTAAGGATTAATAAGGCAATCAGTTCCACACCATTTTTGGCAAAGATAGACTTTGAGAAAGATTTTATTATATACATTAATGCCATAGAGGAAGCAGTCTTTATTATTCTTGTACAATGTGATGACCAGAATAACGAAAAAACAGTAGCTTACATGAGTCAAATCTTGTCAGATGACGAATTCAAATATTCTTATATCGAAAAACATGATTTCTCTCTTGTTAAAGTTGTGGAAAAATTTTGCCACTTTATCTTATGCAAGCACACACTAGTAAAAGTCCCTTTTCCTGTTGTCAAGTTTTTTCTTTCACAGACTTATCTTTCAAGGAATCTTGCACATTGGCTTGCCAAGATCTAGGAGCATGATTTAACCATCATGACTTTGAAAAAATTTAAGGGACAAGACTGAGCCCTTCACTTGGCTCAACATGTTGAAGCAAGTGAAGAAATTGACGAACAATATAATCCTCTTTCAACACTATTTTACATTGATAGTCAAATCCTTCCTATAGTTGAACATCCTTGGTATAAAGATCTAGTGTATTATTTTCAAAATAATAAATGTACAAATAGCTTAGATACTCATCAAAGGAGAAGGATTCGTCTTGAATCTTCCAGATATGTTATTTTAGAAGACTTCTTATTCAGGATATCTGTCGATGGTATATTACTTCAGTGTGTGAATAATGAGGAAGCACATGAACTATTACAAGAAGCCCATGGATCTTCAAACTCTGTTATCCATGTGGGTGGCCACTTTTCTGCTAAAACTTTTTCTTTCAAGATCATCAGGAAAGGGTATTACTGCCTTCAATTTTTCGAGATTCTTATAATTTTTCAAGATCTTGTGACAAGTGCCAAAAATTCGCTGGGAAAGAACGTCTTTTTTCCATGTCTTTACAACCTTTCCTCCCTGATTTTCCTTTTTCAAAATGGGGTCTAGAATTTATCAATCCTATTAATACTCCATCTTCAACAAGGAAGGTTTTTATCCTAACATCCACAGATTATTTTACGAAATGGACCAAAGTTGTCCCACTTAAACATTCACAGGATGAACAGATTATTTATTTCCTTGAAACTAATATTTTCTCTAGATTTGGCATTCCTTTAGAAATTATTACAAACAACGGTCCTACTTTCGTTTCTACTAAGCTGACTCAATTTCTAGCTAAGATGGGAGTCAAACATTTTACCTCGTCAACTTATTACCTTCAAGGAAATGCGCAATCCGAGTCTACTAAAAAAAATATGGTTATAATTATCAAGAGTCTCATTGAAGATAAGCCTCGTCAATGGCACACCCTCCTCACTTACGCCCTTTGGGCAGATCGCACTACTACCAAGGTAAGCACAAGTTGCACTCCCTTTCAACTTGTTTATGGTCAAGAAGTTATTCTTCCTACCAAGCTGGAACTTTCTTCTCTATGGTTGATGCTACAGATCAAAGAATTAAATTCTTCTAATGTCTCTCAAAGGATAAATGCATTGTTAGATTTAGAGGAACAAAGGAAGTTTTCCTTGGATAACATAAAGAGAAGACAACAAACTGTAAAGAAATATTTCAATAAAAGCGCAAAGGCTGTCAGGTTTAAAGTAAATGAGAAAGTCTTGCTTTGGGATTCATCCCATGTTGATAGAGGAAGACATTCGAAGTTTCAAAAATTATGACTAGGTCCTTTTAAAATCTCTTTTGTCCTGGGCGCAAATTCTATAGTACCAAAAGAGAGATTATTTTCCTATAGTATCAAAAGAGTGATTATGGTTCCTATAGTACCTTTTAAAAGAGCAATTATTTTCCTATAGTACCAATGGTTCCCACTTGAAACACTATGTGGAACCAGTTTGAGAGTTAAAATGTTGCATAAATGTTACTTTTGTATTATAATTTTATGTTTCACTGCTTTGATTTTTCTTTGTTGTTTTTATTTTTCTGTTGTTTTTCTTTTATTAATTTATTTTCTTTTCATAAATAAAATCTAGGTCAGTTTTGCCACAACGACATTATTCTGCAAGTATTGTTAATCAATAACAATCAGGTTACACAGCTGTCATGATGTCCCCCTTGAAGACATCACTGAAATTTCTTTTTGCTTCCAGCACTGTTGTTAGATAGATAATTGGATTTTTATCCTTACTTCTTATCTTCCCTTTCTTCCCTCCACCCTGAGATTCAAAAAGAGCACACCAAAATTTTTTCTCATTTAAACAATAAATGATTTCACTGTGACCAATTGAATGTTATGCATACAGGAATAAACCCCTCATATGTAACACTTTTCATGAGCTATTCCCAAAGTCCTCAATCATTTTTTTCCCTTAAACTGTCTTGCTTCCCCTGTTGCATAATCATTATGGTATATAATTCTTTGATCTACTATTCACCTGGTCTGCAAAACCAGACATTATGATTTCTTAATCTGTTGGAAACGGATTTTCTTGTGGAGTCACCAGTTTGTTGACGCTTAAAAACACAATGATGAATACTATGCTCAAAAATGATTACCAAGCTTTATTATTTAAATAAATTAATAATAAACTAGTTGGTGGGACCCCCTTTTTAGACTTATGACACTATGGTGGATAAGAAGTGCTTCTATTTTGTTTTCTTATGTGATGGTACCAACACAGTCTTCTATAGTTCATTTGTTTCAGATCATGGTTTAAAATGTTATAATGATATGTGTTGGTTGGATGATTAAAACATGGTGCTAAATATCTTTGATAAGCTCTCGAAGAATATGCTAAGGCTGCCCTGTGGATGAGAGAATTGTTATCCATTTTTGGTTTTGATATTGTATTAAACATGGCATTAAATGGTTTGGATGATCTTTGATAGAAGTTAATAATGCTACCCTTTCTGGATAAAATAACTATAATCAAGTTATAATATTGTATTTTTATGACAAAGGATGGGTGCTCTTGACACTTGCTACTATGGTTATGCGCCTTGTTTGAGTTTCATAAATGGTTTCACATTGGGTCATGTTCCTAGAACATTGTTATTTTAAAGAAGTTTGACATTACCAAGGGGTGGCACACTTTGCAAAAGTGATATGGGAATGGATATTTGGTTGACTAATGGTATAGTTCTATGGTGAATTGGCTTGGCGCGTACCTTGAATTGAATAAAGTTGGAAGGGAGAAGCAACGTGCATTTACTGCACGTCACTCAAACTCCCCTTGATCCCATCACCCAAGTCATTCTTGCATTTTATTTTGGCTCTGGGAGTTTTTGATGCTCCACCATTTTTAGCTGTGAAGGAGATATACAGTCTTGTTTTTCCTCGTGTGGGATTTTCCAAGTATGGTTTTTCTTACTCTTCCATCCATGGTAGTTACTTTTCCCTTTGAATCAATTTTTGGCTCTGGTTGCTCGTTGTCTATGTGATTCTTAAGCTATTGTGATATTTTTTTTGAACTGTGTATTGGTGTTTGCATCCTGGGTTTCATATGGTGGTGGTTCTGGAATGTTGGCACTTAAAAATGAAAATGGTCATGCTCTTCTTGTTGTGTGTAATCTTCGCATAGAATTGTTGAATAAATTTTGTAGTGGATCCTGCTCGGTTATGGATTGGGTTTTGGGTCGGGTATCTCTGTTGAAATTTATTATCATGGTTTGTCAAAGCTCTGAGTTTTGTGAGTAACCTGCCTATGGATTGTTAATACAGGTATCTGTCATTAAGTTTCTCACCCCATGTTCATCTCTCTGGCTTGTTTACACACATTATTTCAACCTTGTGGTTTTAATGAGAATTGGTGAAAGATTAAAAGTGTTTTATGCCTTGTTTTGGAAAAACCCTGAACTGTTAGTTGCTTGCTATAACCTCGCCATTTCCTGGTAAATATTAATCAGTATGAATTTAACACACCCAGAAGTTGATGGACGCATTATGCATGATTTTGGTCAGGCACGGGTTTGTGCTTGGTTTCTCATTTTTACAGTGTTGATTAAAGGGATTGGCTTCATTTTTGTTTCTTGTTGGAAGTGGTTGTCTGTTATTTTGGAAACCCTTATAGCCGAGAGCTTTGTTACATATTATTTTTATGTGGCAGATTGTGATAGGGCATGAGTTGTATGCGTTATTCGAATACCAAACCCTCTGGTCGAACCACCTATTCATACCTTCCACTTGTTGTCTTAAAATATTACTTTGATATCGTTTCACTCCAATTCGATGGTTAATGGGAGCATTTTTTATGCTTGGTTACTTGGGCATGATTTTTTTTGGTTCCTTGTTTGGAAATTCTAGAAGAAGTCTGTACATATTATTTATTTGAAGCATGGGCTCGAAGTATTGAATGTTATTTGGTTCAATCGTTATGTTGATTTTATCAAAAGGGACACTTGTGTGCAAATTGTTTGAGGCCCGAATAAAAGTTATAACGTCCAGTTTGATTGCGTTGAATGGTGTTTAAATAAATGATGGCTATAAATGGTTGTGAACATTGTGTGTGTTCATGTTGGTTTTAAAGGATTTAGCATTGGAGTTAATGTATGGTTGTGGCTCAAAGGCTATTGTGGTTTATTATAATGATTGCAATGTTGTTTGTTATGGCTGTCATATAATGATTATATGGATACAATGATTGTTGTAACTAAATAATTATTGGAATAAAGATTATTGTTTGGGAGCCAACAAGCAATTTGTCAATGAAAGTTACAGTTTAAATTATTGTTTTGAAAAAGTGAACATTGTTAAACTTTGAAGGTCTATATAGAGATATGTTTTGATTGCATGTTTTGATTTATTTTCAATTGAACAGTATTCATATCAATTCCCTGTCATTCTATCATTTTTCTCTCATTACATTCCCCTCATAATCCCAATTTCACTTATTTCATCCCTGTTCTATGAAATAAATTTAAATGGAAAAGTTTGTGTAAAAGCGACAAAGGGATAACACAGGAAGGGTTGGTGACTGATATTTTGATACTTTGTTACATAGTAAATTGTTTGATTACTTTTTGAACAGTATTCATGTATTAATCCCCTATCATTATACCAATTTTCATTAATTACAGTCCCTCCATATTTCACAGGAACCCTATCACCCTCTATTCACTTGGTAGTTAATGAATGGTTTGTTATGGATGGATTTGCATGTATCTTGTGCCAATTCTTGAGCCAATTTTTTATTCATGTAGTAGAGTGTAATGTATGGTTTATTAAGAGATTCATTACTGACAAACTACTTATTATTAATTATCCTTTTTGTGTTATATTTTATGATTTGAAAGAAAGAAATGACGAGAGTCGCAAGGGGTCCCACCTACCTAGTTATTATTAATTAAATACCCTTAACTATATTATTATTATTTACTTCTCCTAAACTAATTAGTTAAGTCAAACTAACTTAAATAAATAAAGTAGTTGAACTACTTCAACTTATTTGGAAAGAATAAAAGTTGAATGAGAAGAAGAGACAAGGGGAGAATAGAAGGAGAAAGCAAGACAAAGGTTTGATGTTTTGGTTTCATAAGATAATTTCAGTTTTCATTCATTCTTGAGTTTATTCAAAGCCTAATTCTCTTTTTGACAGTAGGGCCTTATTGTAGACAACAATGTTTAAGACTGAACCAAACTTTTCAGACACTTCTTTTAGAGGTGTTGATCCATCCTTGATAGTCTGTGTATTCTTGTCTATTTTTGAATTAAGTTTCATTGATGATAAAGGATATCTTGCAGAGTCAAATTGGCAGGAGTTTGTGGCAAGTTGATCTAGAGTATAAATTTCAGTTTTTCTTGATTGTCGGAGTCTTTTGTATGGTGTTCATTGGGGATCTCTAAATCATACTTTGGTCCATTCCCTCGCATGGGTTTTGTAAAGACAAAAACACTTTTGATATCTCGGAATGAAATAAATCAAATTGATGTTATGTCTTATATATGTGTATTTATGACTTGGTTACTTTTCACTTTTTGATCTCCATGTTTACTTTCTATAATCTGTGTACATTTCATAAACTTATATAAACTTTATTTTATATCACAACATTCTTTTCATTAATAAATCAACCTAAATCCTTGTAATTAATACTTGTGGATTGGGAGAATATTTTTGAGGCTATAAAACCCTGGGTGACATTCCCGATTATCTTGTCATAGCGAGGAAAGATTAAAAAATGATTGAGTAAGGTAATTCGTACATTTTCCTCAACACGCTAGTTTGGTGATGATACCAAGGACAATGCACATTATCTAGTGATGATCCCAATGTTTCATGGTGACAAAACCAATGTAGCATCTAAACTCCACCCAACTAGTCAAACTGAAGTGAAAATTGTAGAGAATATTCTCCTAGAGGAATATTCTCCATAAACTTTAGGAGACTGGATAAAGACTAATAAACATAGGAAAAATAAATCCTAGGTGTGTGTGGAGTTTAAGAGACTCTTGGGTGGTTACATTCTCCATATGGCAGTTTACAGATGATATATATCTAAATTTATTATTCATTCGTCATGTTGGGTTGTTTTGTAAATTTCTTGGGTCGTTTTGGGTGTTTGTGGCTCTGGTCCGCTGAACGAAATCATTATGTGTTATTCTCCTCTATCTCATTTTTCTATCAATCTATTGTTGGATTGATTTCGTTGCATGTAGCTTAATATATAACTATTTGAAGTTTGCATAGTGGGTTCTTCATCTGAATTCGGGTTCCTTATGTGTTTTTCATTTTCAGACCTTTTCTTCTCAATATAAGCCAACACTCATTATCCCAAACTATTCTTTTGTCCTCCATATTTCCATCGAGACCTCTTGGGCATAATTTCACTACTTGTAGCTCTAGATATGACTGTTTCAAGTCTGCACATTCCATTTTCCCCCCAAATTCATGGCTTGTTGTTCTCTGAAATTTATGAGATTTTATGTCACCTTTATAAATTTAATACCTCTTCCATTTCATTTCTTTGATCAATACCTTTCCAATGAGGTATCACGGGCTCAATTTCGACACTTGTAGCTCAATATATGACCGTTTTAAAAATGTTTCCTAAATGGCATTTCAATAGAGTTGGTCGGGTCGGAGGATCGGATCGACATTGGGAAAGTTGACCAGGTCGGAAAAGATGATCAACGTTGGGAAAATTGATCGGTTCAGAGGATATGATTGTGTTAGGAAAGTTGATCGGGTCTGTGAAGGTGATCATCATTGAGAGAATTGATTGGGTCGGAGGATCTGATTGGCATCAGGAAAGTTGATCGGGTCAACGAAGGTTATCAGCGTTAAGAAAATTTATCAGGCCTGAGGAGATGATCGTCATTGGGGAAATTGATCAACATGATCTATATCATTTTGGAATGGATGAATTCTGACAACGAAGAGGGCTCCAAGATTGAATGTGGGCTTGATGGACCAAGTGGAAAGCGCCATGTCAACATCCATGTTAGTGTCACACCATATGGCACCAATGATAGGGTACCACGTGGCAGTGATGTGGCAATGGTGAGATTTGGCTTAGAAAACTTTGGGAGGCCATAAATTTTGATCCAGAACTCAGATTTAAGTATGGCTACAGTCGTTGGAAATATATCGACTAGTAGAATCCAAATATGAGGTTTAGTTAGAGAAAATAATAGAAGAAAAGAGAGGGAAAACTCAATAAAGAAATGGAAGGCTAAAAGGGGAAGAAGATCAAAGGATTCTCCCACATGTATCTCAAGGCTAGAGTAATTGTGAAGAAAGTATATCATGCTAACATGTTCTTGCAACTGCATAAAGAGGTGAAATCAATTATGTGATTAAAAGGACATTCACCAATACATGAGAAACATTATATTTCCTTGCCTTTAAGAAAACTTATGAATAAGTCTAGATTTCAAAGGACATGAAAATGAGAGGTTTATTGAAGAAAATCATCTATGATGCATATTAAATAACTATCATGATAGCTACATGCATCTATTCTCCAACACATAGAAAGGATTAGTGACCTTATGAATCAAGTTAAGAGTTGTCCAATATATGAGAATATAAATATTAATATGTTAAGCACCATATGTTATAAAAACTTGAATAAGTCATCCAGGAAATGATTGAAAACCTACATCAAACTCATTCAAGAGATGTACTAGATCATCAAACCTTACATCTATATAAAATCATTAAACACTTGGGAAACTGTATAAGGTAGGAAAAGAATGTGTCAACCACTCATACAAATGTCAATGAGACATCATAGGTAAAATAAGAATCATGAAGACTTTTGAAATCATAAGATCAAAAGAGATAATAAACCTCCATCAAAACAATCACCAGTCAATACCAAACCTCAACTCCCTCAAAATAGGAAAAGAAATAGCATCAGGCTCAAGCAGTAGATGATTAGGTAATAGGCTTAAAATTTTAGTAGCAGGTCCATTTCCTTTCACTTGTAAAAGAAAAATAAAAGAGGGGTTTTTGTGGCCACAACACCAACTTTACTAGATTGTCAAAGTTTATATGACCCATCCTTCTATTGGCACAAGGGCAGACCTAGGGTTCAATGCTTCAATAATGCACCAAAAAAACCCTAACTATCAGCCCTTTTGGCAACACCTGCGAAGCAGATGAAGTCTCACCCAAGGTAGAGGCAGGGGGGTTGCAGGACTCAAGTGTCTACAACCTAGATGGGACACATATCTATGATCAAAGTATGTAACCAAGCACTTAGTAGTTAACATTAATTAGCATTTAACCCTTATTCACATCACAGGTAAAACCCTAATTACATAACAACGCAGTATTCAACAAGATCTAACACATCCAGGAACTTTGGCATATAGAAATAGATCAGATATAACATTCATTCATATCAATAAGAATTAAGATATTATATCATATGCATTCAACATACATAAAGATGACAACACTAAGCATAAATCACATCAATCACACAAAGCAACCAGAACACGGGATATACACGATTCACCCCCAGCGTGGGGCTACGTCCACCAACTCTTCATATTCTTTATTAGCTTTTGTCAATATCCTTACATGCACAAAGCATCAAAACCCACTCCGCTTAGAACAAGATATCTGTGTGCACCTCATCAGATCCTCCTTCCCTGAGTCAGGTCACAACACAAAGCCTCGTTACAGTCACTTTCACTTAGATATGCAAGTTCTCAACACACAATATGCACAAAGCTAACTCAATTGCATAGATCCAACTACTTACATCACTTGCACTCAACACAATATAGTGCTTAGAACCACACCTCTCTAATTACATCATCTAGCTTTCTATTTATACATTACAAAAGGGGACAAGGCATGGGTAAACCCATGGGCCGACATCCCATACACGTTACATAAACCCTAAATCCAAAAATCCCTAAAAAGGGGGAGAGATCCCGCGATCTCCGCTTCACCTTCGACCAACCTATCGAAGTCCCAAAACATGACCAAGGTTCTCCAAAACTTGGTCAAGGGCCAACAGGCCCCCAACACTCACATGTGACTCGTCTCGAGTCACTCTGATCTGGGTAACTCTACCTCAAACTATTTCTTCACAGAGCCTCCTGCTCGGTAAATTCCTGAATAACCTTCTCGGTCACAGGTCCTTCTAAGCGTTGTTCTACTGTGGTGACCACTTATTCCAGTTCTTCACCTTGTCCTTCAATTTCCTCAAAAAATGTGCAAGCTTCATCCTGCACTGGCTGGAGCCTCTGGGTCACTTCCATGACCTTTCTCTAGATGGCATGGACTTATTGTTAACCCGTGCACTATTCCTAGGATCTTTTCATCCTATCGACCGCTGACAGTGGCTTCAACTTTGCTTGCACTATTGTTTCCTGCTGCTTTGCCTCCTGGAGATGTGACTCCAGTTTCCTTAGTTCAGGGTCCTCTGCAAGGCGTTCATAGGTTTGCGCACTTCGATTGCTAAGTTGTTTGCATTCTAAGGCCAATTCCTTGATTCTCTAGACTGCGCTTCAGGAAGTTTCTTCTCTTTGGTCCCGCACTTCCTACAAAGTGCTTGGTACTGCTTGTAACTCAAGTTCTGTGACTCTTTGTTGGATCTATTGAATGGATTCATCAAGCTTCCCCACTTGACTCTCCATTGGGTCTTCTTCCATTTGTTCTAAGCCCATCACAGAGAAAAGTGCTCTAGTGACTACTTCTTTAACTCCAATCTACTCTACGAGTAGTTGTTCTTTCTCCTTCTGGATCTACGCTCTATCCTCTGCAAACTTCACCTGGAGGTCATCTTTTTCTTGTTGTTCTATGGATTCCTCTTTTTCTTGCTTTAGGGCCTTTGTGGCCTGTTCTTTTTCCTCCTGGACACGATGAAGGTGAGCTTCTTTCGAGTCTGCTAATCTGCGTACCTAGGCAGGCTCATATCCCAACTATGCTCCTTCTAATGATGGTGGCATAGTAGACACTGCACGGCTAGAGTAGAGGGCTTGTTGTATCCCTTTCAACTCTGCTACAATCCTATCATACATGGTTTCCTGTTTTTCTTTGTTGCATTGTAAGATATCCTCTGAGGTGTCTGACACAACAACAATGATAAGGTCAATGTTATCCACCGTTAACACAGTCTGAAATGGTGGTTTATTGGCTTTTGACTTCTTCCACGACATAGGTTTCATGGGGGAAAACTTTCTTTTATTGGATGTCTTAGCTTCATCAAGGGGGTCCCTAGGCAGTGTTACTTCACCCTTATTTTGCTTATATTCTTCCCCTTTGTCCTCCTCTTTGTCTAGTTCATCACCTCCTCCCCCTCCAGGTGAATCTAAAGCAGTCTCTTCTGATGTGTTGTTTAGTTTTCGTACCTCTTCCTTCTTTTCCTCCTGCTACTGTTGGGTGCATCATATTCTTCGTGAGTGACCACAGGACTGTCGATGAGGTCGGGGTCGGACAGTTCTGCCTGGTTGACTGGTATAAGGAACTCTGTGAGCCATTCCTTAGTTATTTATTCCATGTCTTCCTCAGTGAGTTTATAGTAGGATTGAATCTCTTCTTTATGTTTGTCTTCGCGCGCAGTGATATAAATAAAATGTCTATCTACGTGAAACTTCACAAATGGAATGAACCTGTGTAGGGTGTTCGACGTCATATGAGGGAAAGGCTCAATAGCCCTCTTCAACTGCAGGTAATAGGTGTGGAACATCATGTTTGACTGCCATTTCTTAGCCATGTCGCTCAAGTACCAGAGCGTAGTGAACTTCACAGCGAGGGGTTCGGATGGCTCAATCTCACGGAAGGTCACTCCTTCTAGCATCTCCCAAGCAATGAAGGCGATGAGGATCAGAAACTAGATGAAATGGAACTCATAGCCCTGATCCTGAGATTCACAATAGTCTTTCTCTAACTGGTTGATGAGGTAGATTGCCCAGTTCATTTTTAGTCCTTCAATGCATTTTCCTGCTAGGTCAACAACGAACCCCATGACCTGCATGGGTTTGTTCTTCCTTACTAACTTACCAGTGATCAACTGGTAGGCTAGGTGCACTACACCATTATGGATGGAGGCTACCTTGTAGCCTCGCTTCCCCTTCTCCACATCGCCATAGGTGTCTTTGATTCTCTACGCGAGGGCACGATCTATAGCCTTCCCTGGATAAAAGTCTCGTGGGTCGGGTCCTTGTATGCTTAATCTGGTGATCCGATGGATCAACGTCGAATTGATGGTGATGCGTCTATCCAGACACAAATAACTACCATAGAATCAATACAACAGGAGTTTAAGGCGCGCGTTAACCTTCGGCTACCTTCCAAAATGGGGTATCTTCATTACGTTCAAGATGGTGGAACTCGCGATGTCCATGGTCCATGGCTGGGGGATGATCTTCGACTTTGTCCCCTTGGTCTTGGTCAAATACTTATGTGGGCTGAGCATTCCATGGTTCTTGCAATCTCCCAAATTGAAGTCATTGATCTTCAATGTCATAATCTGTCCCAACTGCAGTCCAACTACGCGTATCCCCTTTGGGAGGTACATAGTGATCAACGTGTAGTCAAAGTCCTTGGGGACACTGTCATGACTAACCGCGCTAGACAGAGGTGGGATATAGTTGGGCATGATATATTGGATGAGCTTCTCATTCTCCAAGTCATCACGATGCTTGGTTCATTTCTCTGTCGCAGTTTGGGATGGCCTAGATCGACATGCAGTCAATGGGGAAGCTTGCAATCCTCTCGTCGATGAAGCATGTATGCCTGCGGACATCACCTTCTCAGCCATGAGGTGTATTATGATCTCTTCGATAGATTTTTCTATTACACTCAAGTCATCCAACATACACGCTCGAGATCTGATATCTCCGGTCGGTGAGAAAACACTCAAAATAATAGAACAGATGGCGAGCTCTCAATAATCATTGTGCAAGAGCAACTAGTTCTATGTGGGATCGAATAATCATAATTGGAAAAAATGTTCTCTGTGAAACGCTCAACGAGATAAATATACAATGTCATACCGGACTCTTCCAATGGGTAGGAATGCCTCAATCAATGCAATTCCATTCGTTATCGCGTCGTCCCAATAGTCCAGTGGCGAACGTCCCATTAATAAATGTGTTTCTAGTCATTCTAGAGCATCATTCTAATGGTTGGGATTCCTACAACAATTATATTTCTTCATCATGGAGAAGTGCCAATCTACGTTGTTCTGATATCTTGGCGAAGTTCCAGTTCTACAAACCTTCCTTCTGCGAAGTCCTCCCTGGAACTTCCTGTAATTTTTCTAACTTTGCTTTCTTCTTGTTGAGCTTCTTGGCTTTCTTTCCTTTGATTTGAGTTATTGAGTTCCTCTTTACATTATTGTTATTATCTCCTCTTGGCATAGTAACATCATACTGTAGAGGGTCTTTCATAGGGTTCGAGGGTAATACTTCTTCTCTTTCTAGAGTAGGTGCTCTACTCTCCTGTATGGACAAGGGTTTCAAGTATTCCTGTGTTCTTTCAACTTAGATGGCCAGGTCTCTGGTCCTTAGTAGCTTCTTGTCCTCCCATTCTTCCAGTAAGTGCGTTATTATCCTATCCATGAAATCTCTTACTTCTTGCTTTTTCTGTTCTAGATATTCCTCTTCTTGTTTCCTTCGTAGCTGATCTTTCTCAACCCAAGTTTTTCCTAGCAAAATAGAAAATGGGGCATTGTTCTCAACAAACTTAACGACCTCAAATTCTTCTTCTGTCGAAGTGCCATAATCACTCATAGGAATGTAGTTAAGTCTTCCACATATGGTTATCATCTTCCCTTTAAACAATCCTATTCCTCCCAATGAAGGAACCATATCAGGCTTTCCCAAAATTTCCCAAGTTCTTTTTGTCATGATATTCACCTGTGTTTCCTCATCCAATACACAGTCTATGTCAAAGTCTCCTATTATTTTTTCCATGCACTCCTTCTCTTTTAAGGCCTCTGATAATTTGATGTCTCTGTGATCATTCAGGGTTTCTTTCATCTGCAATAATATAGTCTCTAATTCTTTATGGTTCTTGAGCATATTCTTAGTTTCTTGGCCTTCCTCATGGTCTTCTTGTCTCATGTTCATCTTTTCAACTTTGGAAATCATTCTAGGGAAATCAAAAAATTCATGGTCCATGGATTTATAGCAAATACAACTAGGACTTATACCAGGTCATTCCTTAGCAAGATGTCCTGATCTTCTGCAATTATAACAAAGGGTTAATCCTCTCTTTCTTTTAAACAATCCTCGTTCTTTCTAGTACTGTATACTGGGATCACAGTGGTGGATCTAAAAAAAAATTATTTCTAGGATCCTGCATCCATTTGTTAGTCCAAACATTCTTTCTATGCATAGGAATAACACATCTTTCACTAGTTCTATCAGATCTATTTATATCAAATCTTATTTCTTCTAGATGTGCCCTAGTTTTCAGACTAGGGAAAAATCTATCAAACATACCTAGATCCATTCTTTCAAAACAAAAATTTCCACATATATTACCTTTATCAAAGCAAAAAACTTTAATATATTACCTCTTTTCTTCATATCTGATTTATTTTCTTAGCACAGAGCTTCACAAGTCAAGTAGAATACTGCACACTAAAGCAACAAATCTATGAACAAAGATTTCTCTTTTCTTCAGTTCCCAGCAATCACAGTTCTAGTCCCATCAACGAAACCATATGTTGGCACAGGGGCAGACCCAGGGTTCAACGCTTCAACATCGCACCAACAAAACCCTAACTACCGGCCTTTTCGGCAACACCTGTGAAGCAGATGAAGTCTCACCTGAGGTAGAGGCATGGGGGGTTGCAAGACTCAAGTGTCTACAACCTAGCTGGGACACAGATCTGTGATCACAGTACTTAATAGAGCACTTAGTAGTTAACATTCATTAACATTTAACCCTTATTCACATCACAGGTAAAACCCTAATTACAAAACAACACAGTACTCAACAAGATCTAACACATCCATGCACTTTAGCATATAGAAATAGATCAGATCTAGCATTCAGTCATATCACTAAGCACTAAGATATTATATCAGATGCATTCAACATACATAAAGATGATAAAACTAAGCATAAATCACATCAATCACACAAAGCAGCCAGAACATAGGATATACGTGGTTCACTCCCAGCATGGGGCTACGTCCACCAACTCTTCATCTTCTTTATTAGCTTATGTCAATCTCCTTACATGCACAGAGCATCAAAACCCACTTTGCATAGTACAAGAGATCTACGCGCACCTTGCCAGATCCTCCTTCCTCGAGTCAGTTGACAACACAAAGCCTCGTTACAGTCACTTGCACTTAGCTTTGCAAGTTCTCAACACACAATATGCACAAAGCTAACTCAATCACATAAATCCAACTACCTACATCACTTGCACACAACACAATATAGCACTTAGCACCACACCTCTCTAATTACATCGCCTATATTTCTATTTATACATTACAAAAGGGGCCAAGGCATGGGTAAACCCATGGGCCAACATCCCATACCCGTTACATAAACCCTAAATCCAAAAATCCCTAAAAAGGGGGCGAGATCCTGCGATCTTCACTTCCCCTTGTGCTCTGCCTTCGACCAACTTGTCAAAGTCCCAAAACATTACCAAGGTTCTCCAAAACTTGGTCAAGGGCCAACACCTTCAAGGTTCTGTTTACATTTGTCACTAATATTCTTAAAATTACTTTATTTATCTCACTTCCTTTAGAATGAAATGTGAGGTTGTAACCTTTATCACACATTTGAATGACACTTTGAAGATTGTGTTTTAACCCTTCAACATACGAGACATTTTGTGTTTTATTCTTTCCATTATCAAGACTAACGATACATTTTCCAACTATCATTGTAGAAGCATTATCCCCAAAGGTAATGTTGTCTCATTTTTCTTCCTTTAGGGTGAGAAATTTGTTCTGATCCCTTGTCATGTGTTTTGAATATCCACTATCAATGTACCATTGGCTTCCTTTGTCTTGAACATACATTGCAAGTCCACATTCTTTCTTCTTTGGTTCTTCTTGCTTCATTTTCCACACCTTTGTGTATTCTTCTATATGTTTGGTAAGAACATCTTCTTCCATGTTTTGTCTAGGAGACTTTATTATGGTGTTTCTATAGTCATGTGCTATGTACCCATAGTTATTGCACTTATAAAATTCAGTATTGTAGTCAAGTAGGGGAGCAAATTAATTGTAGTTTCTATCAACAAACACATGAGAAATTCTGGTTTTGTTGCTCGCATAATCATGTTTTGAAGTCTTATAAGAACCTCTATTTCTATCTCTCACATGATCACTTTTTGCATAAACTGTATAATCTAGTGCTTTATGAACAAAATCATTGCAAGAAAAAAATATCCAAGAAAGAGATTTTGGTACCGGGTTGTGAAAATCCCTCTGTTGGAACAACTCTTCTAAGCTCATTCTTGTTGTTCTTGTGAGAAGAATCAAAATTATGTTGGTTATCATTTCCTTTCCTTCTATTTCTATCATTGTTGATGGAGCCTTTGAGAATCTTTTGATACATTTTAGGTTTTTCTTCATTGTCCTTCTCTGATGGCTTTGTGACCTTAGTGCTTGCATCACCCTCGGGGATATTTTGTTTTTCATCGTAGCCAAGACCTATCTTGATGAATGGTGACATTTGGTAACTAAGAATATTATCTAATATTTCATTACTTTTTCCAAAATTCAAGCTTCTACTCAAGTGATCAATTGTTTTCTCTAGTTCTTTTCTTAAGGAAATGATTTCATCTTCTAGCTTCTCACAATTTTCTTCCTTTTCTTTCAACTGGATTCTCACCACTTCTTCTATCATTTTTTCTTCTTCTAGTTGAGTCTTCAGGATGATGATTTTTTTTTTGTTTCATCAAGATCATGATCCTTATTTTCATATTTCTGCAATTGCTCTTTCTACTTTTTATTCTTTCCCCGGAGTCTGTCTATTTCCTCTAAGGCACTAATGAGTTATGCTTCAAGATTCACTTCCCCATCAATGTATTCTTCTTCTTAATCTAATTTTCTTTCAAATTGTCTTCATTTTCTATATCATTAAACTTTGTATCCATTTTCTTTAGACGAGCTACTATCCTCTCTAGAGTAAAAACTCTTCTTCTTAGTATATTTTCCTCTTTTGTGTTTATAGGGTTTTCTTTTGTTGTTATGTTTTTCTTCATCATTACTATCTTTATCATCATTGTCTTCCCTTTTTCATAGGTACATTTAGAATAAAAATGTCCTACTCTACCACAATTAAAACATTTTAAGGGTAGCTTACCTTTGTATTTTCTAGATCCTCTTTTTACCTTTCTCGTGAATTGTGCTTCTTATGTATATGATTCATGGCTAGAAAAATCACAATATTTGTGTCCTTTTGTCTTATTTTATGCTTTGAAAGTTGTTTCCTTCTATTCTGGATTTTCTTTTTCTGTCCTCATCTCATATGCAGTGAGAATCCCATGCAACTCATGCATCATTGGTTTCTCCAAATCCTTCATTTATTCAATGACATAGACCTTGGCATCAAATCTTAAGGGGAGTGACCTTATCAACTTTTGCACAATAATTAGTTTTTCAACATTCTTACCCAGTCTTCTGATAGTGCTGACAATTTCATCCACATGGAGAAAATAGGGTGAAAAATTTTCTTCGTCTTTCGTTTTCAAAATCTTGAATGGTTTGTTATGAGTTTGGAGCTTTTCCTTATTCACCTTGTCATCACCTTCGTAGATGTTTTGAATTTTGTCCCAAATGTTTTTTTTTTCAATTCATAATGCATCACCTTGAAAAATTATGATTCTGATAGACCACACAAGATGGCATTCATGGTTGTTGCATTATTTTCACTGGGCTTATTCTTAGTCACATTTGTTGGTGGAATTGTTGGGGTTTTATAAACAATCACCACTGATTGTCAAATATTGAAACCAAGGGTCGTTAGATATGTTAGCCTCCTTATGCTCCAGAAGCTGTAATTTGTTTTGCCAATCAATGGAGGCTTGTTTGTGGAGAAACCTTCTTGACTAGCCATGTGTTCTCCCGAGATCTTCCTTCTAGCATTTAGATTATTTCCAAAGGAACCTACTATGATGCCAATTGTTGAATTTATTCTTATACTAAGAGGGGGGTTGAATCAATATAAGATACTTTTTACTTTAAATGAGCATTAATCAATCATTCATTAGCTTTAAAAAATTAAATACATGTAAACTCAAATCACAGTGCACAGAGTTTAATTTTTAATTTGGAAACCCTTGTGGGAGAAAGCCACAAAAATATTATCTTTATAAATTTCTATAGGAACCAAGCCACTGTTACAAATATTGTAGGCACCAACCTACTAGAGACACCAATCTCTTTATTTGATAACCAACTCAACAAGATATTGTGTAGGCACCAACTTACTAGAGACACCAATATCTTCAGTTGAGAACCAACTCAACAAGATATTGTGTAGGAACCAACCTATTGGAGACACCAATCTCCTCATCTAAGAATCATCTTAGTAAAACCTGTATGTGTATGTTGACGCTTGAATCCGTCATGACCGAAATGGAAACCTCATGAGGACATGAATCCTCCTGTGTTTTTATAGAGGTGGTACTCCTCTTTAGATTATGATCTTCTTTGAAATTCCAAATCAATAATAATATAGGACTTTGTCAAATAACATCAAGTCCAAATATTCAATGCTCAAGAAAATTCAAATTCTAAAAAAAGTGAATGTATATGTATAAAAAGGGGGTTCCTGAGAAATGGACCAAGAACTTCAAACATCGCACATGGAAGAAAATAAAAGTGCAGATATCCTCACATCCATCATAGTTTGATAAAGATTTGATCACATTCAACATAAAAGAAAATGGTCTATCACATGAGAGAACTTTTAAAGAGTATTGCTTATAAATATCAAAAAAATATTTTGATGGATTGATTTCAAATATTTTATATTCACAACTCAGAATTATAAAATACTGTCAAAATCAATCCTGAAATAGTTCTATGGAATTTCTCAAAATAATAGTGTATGTTACAGTGCTTGAAATTAAAGGCGTTTGTCCATAAATGGACTGGTATTGGGTCTCACATATAACATAAATAAATATTTACAAGAAAAGTTTTGAATAAGGAAGGGGCGGAGTGGAACGCGAACAACAGGATATGGAAAGAAGATAAGAAGAAGTTATTAGAATTCGGCTATGATTTTCTAATGAAAGAATAAGTATAACTGGATGAAAATATGATAAAGAGGGAAATATGTGATTCAGTGTAGACTTACTATCATGGATTCTCTCTCCTTTACTTTCTTGTTGTTTTGCCTTTTATTCTTTTGCTCATTGTGGTTAGGTGGATGGTTGTAACTGCTTCCGTTGGTATTTCATAAATCTTGGAAATAGACTTGTTTAACCATTCTTCAATATAATCCCTTAACGGAGCAATGGTCACTTCTTATTTCACTTTTATATTAAACAATTCACCCTCAATTTCTCTATAATCAATAGATAAATTTTGCAATGTATTTTCAATATATTCATTTTTGTTAGTATATTCAACAAGTCAGTTGTCAATGTCATCATATGTGAACTCAACTATGCTATCAAATTTTCCAGTTGATGCTTTCTTTAACCTTCAATTTGTTCTTCAAACTTTTGTCGAGTCATGAGCATTGAACTTGATATTTGTTTAGAGTCTGAAACCTTGATGGTGGTACCAACAATATCCACACCATCAATCTTTAGATATGCTTCTGTCCTTTTTCATAAAAAATCATTTAATTGACTCAATAATCTCTTTAATGTATTAACTTTTTTTATTTAGCATGCCTTTAATTGCTTCACATGGATCTGGGAGGGAAAATATTTATGTTTTTTTCTTTGGTATGTCATCATCGAGACCTTTTCTACGAACATTGCAACTCCATCTCTGCAAAATCCTTCATCATTTTTTAAATCTGCATTCAATGTAACAACCCTAGTAGAATATAAACTTAAGGATTATTAAGTAAAAGATTTATTAGGTAATTAATTTTGCCTACCATGTTAATAACTAAAAAAAGATTGATCTAATGATATTAATTAAGTAGTTATTAATTAATTA
This sequence comes from Picea mariana, assembly GCA_032191745.1. Taxonomy (NCBI): domain Eukaryota; kingdom Viridiplantae; phylum Streptophyta; class Pinopsida; order Pinales; family Pinaceae; genus Picea; species Picea mariana. Next base: position 259,376 of record JASDQU010100793.1, read on the forward strand.
AAGGTTATAATTTTGATTAATTAATTAATTAATTAAGTACCTATTACATTTAATAACATGAGTATTAAATTTAAAAGATTAATAAGTTATATTGTTTAAATTGAAAAGGTTACGTACATGGAAAGGGATAACATATTAATTACGAGAGGATAAAATAATAAAGGAAAGGATAAGGGGCATTAACTAGGAGTAGGTAAGGAAGTAAATGCATGAGGCGGTGAAGGAAGGATATGGAGACGGAGGAGGTTTATGAAGGGGATTATCATTCGACGGGGGATTTTGGGGGGGCTCTCTTGGAATGGCAGAGAGGGGAGTTGAGTTTGGGAGTGGGAAGGTTTAGTACAGGGGCACTGGTTTGCTGGAGGTTTTGGGCACGGGGGCCAGGATATCCATATGATATCCTGGAGCTAGGAAGTTGACCTAGTTGGCAGGGTGGAACAAGGTTTGGGCAATGTTTACACAGTTCAGCAACGGTCAACCAGGAAAGCAGAAAACAGAGGGTTAGCATCAGACCCAGGTATGTTAAATAGTGTATTTATTTTATTTCGCTATAAAATTTTATTATTTGTTGATAAATTTATATGCGAATGTGCTCAATTAAAGAAATTTTTGAATTTTATTGCTATGTTGTATAATTAATGGATGTTTAATTTATTTGGCTATTACACATGGTATTAGAGCTCCTCGTTCCCAATCTGGGGCCTTAAGGGCCAAATTCCCAGCTCCAACTCCAGCTCCGCCTAACCTGCAAATCAAACGTATTATTATTGTGATTATATATAAACAAATCTAAATATATATGAATGAAATACATATTGAAAATGTAAAAAACGAATTTACTAAAGTAAAACAAGCAACTAGGGTTGTTACAATGTTAAATTCCATCCATTCCTTAAGTCATTCTCTGCGTAAGCTGCTCAGAAGACTCTGTGAATGGATGGTGAGAAACAGACCAGGTCAGGGGTTATGCTTACTTATTCGTGAGCATCATGCTTAAAATTTGACACCCTATACTGCACTTTAAGAAAAAAAAACATATAATAGATAAAAAACTTACAACACACTTCGTTTCTCAATCTACAAGTAATTGTACTGTAAATTTTTATACATTGTTCACAATTTCTTAAATATATGTATAGAAACATATTCTAATATAGATTTTTATTTTGAAGGTCAGAACAAGGTTCTTCCAAAAAAAAAAATACATGTATTTTGACGCAAAAAAAAATACAACATACATGCATTTGCCTTTCCCTTTTAAGTACAATAAGCATAACCCTTCCAATAGTGCGACCCAGAGAGAAATCAGACTGACCATCGCATGCAGGATTTTGGCCATTAATGTCATCCATTTTTAGAGTATATCATGCCAGATTCACTATTTTCGGGCTCATTTACTAATTCTTCCCATATGGTCACGAAGTATGTCCTTCGCCCTCAAAAATATATCAAAGAATGCAAAATGAAGTTCAGTAGGAGACACATTAATGCAAAATCTACCATAAGATAGTTAATTCACCAACATACATGCATTACATAGAGCAGATAACAAACAAACAATTAAGTAAACTTAACATCATAAGTAAAATTGGAACTTTTGTGCATAAATATCTGCTTACTTGTTCTCAGTTAATGATTTGCCTCTGGCTAGGATTATACAACACCAATCAAATATAAATACACATTTCACTTAAAAAAATTGGGAGAATTTTTTTATCGCAAGTAAATTTTCCTGATAATAGAGTCATCTTCTAACCACAAAAATGTTATGCACTGAATTAGAGAACATCTAAAGAAAGCATACCATATCACTAAGCCAATGCCGAGACAAGCTTGTAGTGGGAAGCAGCATGCAAAAAACGATCAAGCACGCAATCAGAACGTAGTCCTTACTCGAATTTGCACAACATTTATTCCAATATGCCTCTTTGAGCCCCGGGGCATTAAATTTCAAGGGAAAAGAACACAATAGCATGGAGCCGCTCTCCGAAGTCCCAGCGTACCCGAGCTTACTGAAATTAAAAGCTTCCATGGCCACTCTAAGTTGCTCGTCCGCTTGCCGCTGGGCCTCCCGGGCGGCATCCCTTGCCCTCTCTGAACCCCCCTAATTGGAGGGAAAGTCCTCAGGATGATACAATGTATTTCCCCAAAAGAACTTAGTCTCCACCCCTTCCTCCTCGAGAGAAGACTTAATCTTCTCCTCCGTGGCGATCTCCTCATGAGAGACCTCCTGGTGGGCATAGGAGTTGGGAGTAGATCTGTCCTGGAAGGGAGGAGATGGGAGGAGAGAATTGAACCCAAGGCTAATGATACTGAAGCTGAGCTCGTGAGGAGACTAGGTGGGGATATGGGATTGGGCTTCTATGCTTCAACAACGCAACATTCTAAAAAAATGACCTCTTGTTGTTGTTTCTCAGGTTCTGGTGGGGGCGTAGGCCTGTGTAAACGTTGTTGATGTTAATGCCTGTGTGATGAAGAAAAGGGTGAAATTACCATTTATTGCCAAAGTATAAGGAAGGTTCATGCTGTTTCTTGACTCAATCAACTCCATGTTCTTCACGAAAGCATTGAATCTGTGCACAAGTTGGCGGACTGAATCGTACCTCTTGCCATACCTGAGAGTGAACTCCACAAACTGTACAGACTTGGGATTGGTTCCCAAGATTTTGAAGAGACTAGACTCCAAGTCCTGGATCTTGTCAGTGACCATATCAATATACTCAGTTTCTTCAAACAATCTGGCAATAGATATAGCAATGGCCAGCGCTAGCAAAGTGCTCAGAACAATGGCAAGGATGTGAGCCATGGTGGGCGAGATTCTTGGAACCTCTGAACAGAGCAAAGGCAAGATCTGTGGTGAAGAAAGAATGGTGCGAGGAAGGTCTCGGTGGATGAGAAGGAGGCGGCAGAGGAAGGATGTGTAGGGTTTGAAGAGCGGGCAGGTGTAGGGGTTAGGGTTTAGATAGGAGGGCGCRTGAGGAAGCAAGGTGGGCACGTGGAATCCATGCGTGCCCACACTTTTTTTTTAATTATATTTGATTTTTATTTTTTTTATTATTATTAAAAATTTTAATGTATATTTTCTTTTATTTTTTTGTGTTCGTTAAAATTTAAATTTTAGTGTAAAGTATAGTCAACTATTTTAAAAATAATTAATTAATTCAACTAATTCAATAAAAAAAAAATTCACTGTCTTTAATTAAAGTTAATTTAGTTAATCTAAATTAGAGTTAATTAATTATCTAATATATATATATATATATATATATATATATATATATATATATAATTGTTTTATTTAGTGTAAAGTTAATCTAAAATAAGTTAATTAATGATTGTAGGGATTAGATTAAATTTTGTTGGAACAGACGGGTTTTGAACCCACGAACAACCATCCGTCCAAGACAAGCACTTTGAGGAGAGCCCTAACACCAACGTGCCATGTATGTGCCTTGGAATTTTTTTTTTTTAAATTAATTTGAAGGATTAATTAAATTAGTGATTAATTAATTAATACTAATAATAATATTATTTTTCTAGATTAAATTGAAGTGTTGATTAAGTCGATTGAAGCTTAGGATTAAGTTTAGTCTAGATTATTAGTTTTTTAATAAACTAGCACAGCCGCAAAGTGGCTGGCGGCTGGTTAACGGTGAAAGGTACATAGCGCTGGTGAACGTCGAAACGTGGCTGGCAGTTGTGGACAATTATTTAGATGCCACGGTTTAATCCTATTTTTTTAAACATGGTAATTATATATCCTTACAACATTTTTTTTTTAATTTGATTAGGTAAATGTTAAAAAGTAAACATGTTAACGGATGCCTTGATAAATGCAAGAAAGTTATGAACAATAAATCTGACCCATTGATTTTGGAGGACGACTAAGAATATGCCATCATCTTCAATGCATAGCCATCAGATAAGGGTTTAAGGTTAAATAAGATTAAAAGATCATTAATTGTGCCCATTTTCAATAGGTGTACGCCTTTCGGCGTAAATTAATAAACATAAGGTCGGAAGTCACTTTAATCAAGTTGTAAGCGAAAAGTTAAAAGGGCTTAGACTAGGACA
>JASDQU010100793.1:354817-394156 GCA_032191745.1 Picea mariana
GTACCCCGACAAAGTTATCTTGGTTTCATGCATGCATTTACCCGCTGCCAACAAACATGTTCAGTGTCCCGACGAATTTACAAACACTTCCCACAGCTCTTTGAGAGTTTATTCACATTCTGATATAGTTTTAGAGATATTCAATAGAGCGGGGTGACGCTGAAAATTCCAGTTTTACAACTTAATATTTCCATAGGCCTTTAAATTTTTCTAGCAAACCTTCATCAAGATATGAAAAACAATTCATTGATAGAACTAATTTTCAAGGGAAGGGAGACATCATTGAGTTTCTTTCTTAAAGAGCAGGGACAACATAAAGAGACCTTTTAAAGATATTCGTGAATAGTTTCAAGTGCAGATTGAAACCAAGGAATCGACTTTCAGACAAAATGACACCTTTAACCAGCCTACAATTTCAGAGAAGGAAAACAATAGATATTCTGACAGCCCTTGACAGTTATTTCGAGATGAAGCATTTTGTTCTCTTCTTATAAACTAGACTATAATACATGCATGTTTGACTCAAAAAGGCCAAAAAATAAAAATAAAAACAAACCGGAAAACAAAACAAACCAAAACAGAAAAATATGTACAAAGATGGATCTAGAATTTATCAGGAAAATACCTCTAGAGACCTAAAAGAAAAAGAAATATCATCATTGATATGAATGTAGTCCTACTCATGGCACCTTGAATCAGGGTTGAAATTACGGTTTAGATTCACTTATCTATTTACTTTTCATTTAAGATTTTCATGATGATATTGCGGCTTTGAAAAGAAATATTCAACGAAAAGCAAAGAGAAAAGGATCATGCGGACTTCCCTGACAATCATCATGTTATGGTTCTCGTGGTGCGCCCTCTTGCGCTCATGACTGCATTATTACAAAGAGAAATAGTGAGGAATAAAACTTAAAGAAAACCTATTACTAAACCTACCCTAACTACTAAACAAATCAGAATACTACGGGAAGTCAGACTTCCAATGTAGCCATTGGAGTAACTCCAATCCTGCAATGGAAACAAAATCAAACATTACTAAAAATAATGGTAGTATATCAAAAAATGACATAAATATATCATACTTGCCTTCATAATCATCATTTAGAAACAAAGTAAGTATGATCTTACCATTCCCTTGAAATTTCTTGATATATGAATCCTCCAGCCATTGTGTAATCTTGTCGTGATAAGGGTCATAATGGCATAGATGAGTGTAAGTGATTTTGGAAAACTTGTCAAGATTATGGGGAAATGACATAATCATCAGCCAAGGCTGAAGTGCCCCATTCTCCTGACAATTCTCTAAGTGTTCATTAATTTCTTCACATGGAGGATCTAAAAGAAATACGTCACGCTTACTTCCAAGTAAAAACAAAGCAAGCACAACTTTATCTTTATTATGAAGACTTTTTATATACAAATATTCAAGCCATCCTAAGATCTTGTCACAAAAATGAGGATTTAAACCATGACTTTGGTGAAACGAATATATCAATGGGGAACTCATCATAAGAGGATTCATGACATCAATTAGATCATTGGTTTGAATGCTTCCTTTGATGAGATTGATAATTTCAAAATGTGAAGCACAAACATTAAAATTCGAGCTAATCAAAGAACAAATATGCAACGTAGAATGTTTGATCTCCATAAGATAGAGTGCATTGTCTTTTTCAACAATAAACTGCGTAAAATCATCTCGCAACATGTCCTTTTCCCATGTGAGTGATAAAAGTGAAAGAGAGTCAAAACTGACTTTATCAATGTTATGTTTGGAATTAACTTCATCAAATCTTGGCATATCGAAAGGATATGATTGCGACGGAAAAGAGTAGGATGTTGTAGGTAAGGTATTAAGTCTGCCAGAATCTAAGAAGAGATCAGGATATAAAGAATAAAAGGAATCAGAAATAAGCACATGAAAAGAATCTCTTGAGCTATGATATTTAACAATGGTATTCTCAAGACATTTCTCTTCACTTTTAAAACTCTCACTCTGTTTTGGTGATGAATTCCTCAACATAATATGATCATCTAGATTTGCCTTCAGTATGATAGATAATTCAAAACTTACGTGACGAACGTCTAGCCTTTCCTATGGATAAAGTACATTTTGAGGATGAAGGTTGAAAGTTTCTTCTAATAATTGCATATCTTCTTCTCTAATCAGTTTCATAGGAGTGTTAGAAYRTTTAAGATGATTTTCATCGTTTAAGTGTTCTTGAATGACTGAGTTTAAATATTGATTAGAGCATGAGTTACAAGAATGAGGATACTCACCTTGAACCATAAACGAATCTTCTTCCATGATGGTCAAAGATTGAGAATACAATGATTCAGAGGAAAAACCAGTTTGGTTGTCGATAAGAACCTGGTCAATCGATTCTACCCCCCTTTCTTGTTCAAAGTTTTCGGAAGGATTCTTCCCATCTTGCGAACAAATTTCTTCTTGCAGTTGAGTGATAGGATTTACAATTGGTTCTTTGTTCGCGATTGAATATGATTGGATGGAAGGGACACAAGCATCATCGAGGAGATTTAATACAAATGACATGTCATCGAGATTAAATTTACAGAGGATATGATAGATTTTTGTTGAAAAGTCTTCCAAAGATGAATCACCATTGATTAGCGAAGTCTGAAATTCTTCACATAATTGATTGTAATCATAAATTTCGAAAGAATCTAGGAATTCATCTACAAATTGAAACCAATCAAAAATGTGACATGCTGGAAAGGACTCAAACCAATGTTTAATCCAACCTCTAAAAGTAAAAGCGAACAGTCTGCATAAAATTTTTAAATCAGAAATGTCATGTTTGATGCATTTGCACCAAAACTTATTAAGGTGGTCTTTAGTAGATGCATTGCCTCCGCCATCAAAGGTGAGTTTGGACAAGTGAGAGACTGTCTCATTGGGAACATTGGGTAATGAGAAGTGGAAAGCATTTTCCAACACAATGATTTGGGGAGCCATGGGGAAATCGAAAACATTTAAAATAAAGGCTCCTACAAGGCCATCTTGTCAGTCGGCCCTCCTTCTAACGCCATTTTTTGACGGGAGAAATTGATATCTCGTCAAATGGAAGAGTGAATCTAGTCCGAGGTTTTCTAATTAACCCAAGCCGTTTGGATTAATTCACTCTGACGGCTTTAATTGCTTCGTTGGCCAATCTAAAGTCCTAAGGGAAAAGAAAAATAACTAAAAGAAATGCAATAAATTACTAAATAATAATCACTGAAATATATATATGTACATCTAAATATATATATACAATTTATCTAAATAATATTTATATAGTAGTTCTATTTACCATATATACAATATGTATAAATCACGAGTTTTAATCTGAACTCATAAAAATCGAATGTAAAGCGTTTCTTTTAATGACAGTAATAAAGAAAGCAAAAATACTATTTGTTTTTGGTTTGTTTTGTAATTTATATGCATTCACAAGATTAAATATTAAACTACTTAATTAAACAAAAAGATACAGACAGCGAAAATTATACTATATATAAGAAATTCTATAATAAGCAAGCAAATGAAATAAAAGAACGAACTAACCTATTAATGCATCCAACGTCTGTACAATAGAGAATATCCAGCCACCTTATCCAAGAAGTAAACCTGCAATGAATCTTAAGATTGCTCCGAATAAATGCGAAACAATATGCTGGAAACTGAGTTTTGATAACAGAATGTATAATGGAGACAGTCATAGTGATCTTATGATTTACAAGTAACTACAGTGAGATAAATCTTCTTGTAAGAACTTGTATTTAAACATTCAACAGAAAATTAGAGATAAATCTCATAATTTCAATTGAATCGATGATCACCCTATATTGTATCTGAAATATGACATATGGACAGCATGTGAAAATGAATTATCTCAACTCACAATAAATCATGAAGAAAAAAAGCTATCACCATCTATTATCACATTGAGATAAACAGAACTTAAACTAAGACATCATACACAAAAGCTAAAGTTGTAATATGCATTCTATTCCATTCAAGTCTGTGTGTAATTGTCCATATTTCAGCCCCAGACCATGATGCCTCTGATTACAAAAATGATGGGTTTATAAAGGCCTCAGGAAAGATAATTGTTTCTATTCCTGATATCAAATATTTATTTCAAAAATAAAGGGGGATGCAACCACCCTGATCCTACTAAATCCTCCAAAACTAACAACAATTCATTTCTGTTCACACAAAATGCATCAAAGATATGACTGTAAGGTCTCAAGGATGCCTCAGATCAATTTGTAATTATGGATTGCTGAATATCCTGAAAGAAAAGGGAAATAGAAATATTTTAGATACATTTTCAACCACTACTTCACACAATTCAAATTAACATAACTGGCTATAAAATCTTGTGATTTTGTAGCTAGTTATTTTAGTAAATGAAATCCAATTTATTGTAAAATAAAGCAATCTAATTTTAACAATATAATCCTATTTTAAGATGAAGAATCATACCTCCAACTATGAAATCAAATCGTATCAGGCAACCTTGGAATTCACAATGGTTGTTGCTGCCTCAACATTTTAAAATATTACATTGCCTATAGGTTTATTTGAATTTTTGACAGTCATTAGGATGTATAACTTGTTCACGGGCCTGCTCTATAACCTTTTGATCGAGAAAGGTTTTGTTGTAGGAGGCTGAGGCACAGGCCTGAGTAGGTGAGAAAGGCACTGTAGCAAGGTCTGTAGGAGAATAAAATAAAATAAAAAACGCTCATCTTACCCGAAACAAAAATTCTGAGAAATTTACCTCCAAAGGTCGAGGCATATCTCTGAAATGGTCCATTTTTTGGAGAAATTGCTCACGCTGAAGAAAAAACAGCTCATTTCAGTTCTGGGTTTTAAAGAGTTTGTTCTAATTCACATTGGTTTGCTCAGAATCTCTCCCGCAAAATCGTGTCTCCAGCAAGAAAAAAAAAACAAGATTAAACTCTACTAACAAAAGTGTAAAACTTCAAGGCTTGCAGGGAGTCCTGTAGCCTGACTCAAGAAATATTTTGTAACCTCAAGTTGGACATCACCTACCTTAGCCCTATACCCATCAAAGGAGGAAGAGAATTCCTGGGCAACTTGTAAATTGAAACCCTGAAACTTCCTAATGAAAACGAGCCAACCACTTTTCTCCAAATCTTCTCTGGCATCATCATATAAGAGCAGAGTTTGAATGCCATTTGGTTCAACTCTCACAACATGAGCCATATTGGATGATAGGGTAATCAATCAAACATAGCATGCAGGAAGGGTTTGCAAAGCCCAAGGCCAGTCTTGGAAATGATGGTTGATTGCAAATCGTATTGCCAATTGTCCTAAAGTACGAACCACGACCAGATCCTTCAAATGAAAATAAGTTTGCACATAGTGGGTTCGATCACAAGGTTTGGGGGAGGTTGAAAATCAAAAATCAAAGGACTAGTAAAAGGAAACGCATAACCAATAATTAAACAAAAAACCATACCAAAACTCAAATCGAAAAAACCCTTTGTTGATATAACCATCAATCCCTAAACATGCTTGGTGTTCAAGGAATCGAAACAATGAGAATAGTTCTTCATGGAAAGGAATAAAGTTTCATTAATAAAAAGTAGAAACAAATTTTCTTTAATAAATTTTCAAACAGAATGGTAACACAATCTCAAGTTTTCATGCTTCGTTTTCATGCTTTTAGTCATGAACGAAGCATGAAAAAACAATAGGGAAAAGCGACAACTTACAACCGTCATTTCGAAAATTTTTCATGAAGAGTAATAAAAATTAATGACTCCAGTTAGGCAGTTATGTAGATCAATTAATAGATATAAAAAGTTAACAAACATGTTGAGCTGCCAACACATTCTTAAATTACATGACTTTGTCTTAGGCTAACCAGCCCCAGTTAGAAATTGGATTAAATAATTAGCAAAGTATTATGCATCAGCTATATAATCTTTCAATAACAACAACCGAAACCATAGAAGAATTAGAAAGGTCTTGGAAAACATTGGTTCAAGAATAAGAAAGAGAAATTATTCAAAGGAAAAGAAGGGAAGAAATACAAGACCGTTGAAAAGAGAGACAAGCTCCAAGAGCACAAGAATAAGGTCATAATTGAAATTGAACTAATACAAAGGACCAATCACTAGAAGTAAAAGCAAGAAACTGCATACTTTATAAAGTGAAGAACATATTCCTGATGAAAAGAAGAAGCTTCAAAACATGGCCTAAAGGGAAGAAAGAAGAGAGGAAATAAATGAAGAAAGACGAGAAGAAATAAATGAAGAAAGGTGGGAAGAAAGGAGAAATCAAGGAATGAGAATATTCAAAAACCCTAGACGAATAAGAGATTCTCCTCTTGACATGCATGGCAAACAACATGAGTTCCCAATCCTCCATAAAGGTACTTTGAAATAATTTTTTGGATATAGAATAATTGATGCTAAAAGACATGTTGATTTGTTCCTAAATGTTTGTGACTTTCATGTTGTGGAATATGACGACGTAATGGTAAGGTTGTTTCTCCAAACATTATTGGGCTAAGACTATGAATGATATACTACATTTCCCACCAGATCAATTAGTTTATTCAATGATCTTGAAATCATGTTCCTAACTATGTTCGCTCCCCTAGTAGTGTATCATACCCTTCTCACTTATTTCACTCATATTTGTTTAAAGAAGAATGAGAGAATACAAGATTTCAATCTCAGATTCAATAAAACTCTGAGAAAAATCTCAGAAGACAAAAGGCCAAATGACCCGGTGATACTTCGTTGCTATAAAATTTTCATGCCACCAAATGTAATTTTTTCTATCAGACCATCCCAAATGGATACCCTAGAGGAAGAAATGACTAAATCCACAGAAATGGAGGAAATCATGATTGAAACGAGCATTTACCCTGATATTATCCTCAGAAAAGTACAAAGGAAGATGGGTAATCTAAATATTGATTATCAAGGAGCCTCTAGTTCGAGAATAAATGAAGATAAAAATCCATGACCAAGTCAAAATTAGGCCACTGGTGGAGGATTTTTCAAGGGAACTATATCGAATGTGAAAACAGAGCCTCTGGCAGCCCAAGAAACTAAGAAAAGGATCAAAATTGCACAGATGAATAGAACAATTAGACAGATGCAAAATGAAATAATCAGATTGAGAAGAAATGATAATTACATACCAAATCCAAGGATGTCGGTCCCAGAACAAAGAAGGAACCCTCCTCAAGAGCAGAGAGTGAGGTTTGAGAATGATGAAAATCAAAGATAAAGGGTCCCTAGATAGCCAATTCCAAATGCAACAATTTTTGATGAGCCATATAATGAATAGATAGGTGAACAAGAAAATGATTATTTACCAGAAGAAATTTTTGAATCGATGCAAGACGTCCATGTATATTTTTGAAGAATGCGAAGATGACCTTGACTCGCAACAAAACTTTTCCCAAACACAGGCAATTGTAAATTAGTCCAAAAGTAAAGATAATTTTGAAAAAGACAAAGAAAAAGTTAAAGAAAAGAAGAATGAGAAGCGGAATAACAAAAGTGTGATAAGAAACATTGTAGGTAAGAAGCAACATCAAATATCAAGCCCCCTAYGGATGAAATATAATGTGGTTGAAGATATGAGTAAGTTGAGKATTACTCTTCCTTTCATAGAAGTGGTGAAGATTCCCCAACAAAGGGAAAATATTTTGAAGTTGTTAGATGAGCCTGCTGGAAAAATTGAAGCAGGTGTAGCAAGCATAAAACAAATTCAAAATACATCAGCAATCAAATTGCGAGGTAAAGTCCCACCCTTCAATATTTTGATATAAACCATGATGTCTCACTCCATAATTGTTTAGTTGATACTGGCACGACAAACAATATCATGCCTTTGGAAGTAATGGAGGCATTGGGTATGAATTGGAGGCGTTGGGTATGAATTGCACTAGATACTATGAGATAGGTGAAATCATTTATGCCATAGATTCCAGAAAGGTGCCAGCTTATGGGAAATTAATATTTTTATGCCTGAATCATTGATGCTCCTCATATTATTACAGTTTTTAATATTTTGGTAATGGATCTTCCTCCTGCATATGGATTTCTCCTCGAAAGATATTGGTCGTCCATGATAGGAGGTTATATAATGAATAATGAAAGTTGCATGATGTTTCCAGATAAATACGGAGCAATGATCAAGGTTCCTCATGAACCCATAAGGTCGTTTTCTTTCAAAAAGAAAGATAATGAGCTTATGGAAGATTATATTGATGTTGGTATCGTAAATTATGCTACCTTGGATATGAAACAAATTGAGGAAATAGAAAATAAAGATAACCATTTTGCAGGATATTGGAGGATTCATTCGATGGAGCTTTTTCAAGCTCGAGAAGCGGAGTTGGAATTGTCCTTAAAATCACAGAAAAAATTGTGCACCTGCATGCTATCAGACTTGAATTTGCATGCACAAATAATGAGGTGGAATATGAAGCTTTAATTCAAGGAATGATCCTTTCACAAGAAATGAAGATAGAACATTTAACTGTGATTGGGGACTCTAAGTTGGTAATAAATCAAGTTACTCAGAAATATAAGATTAAGAAGGAAAGACTTAAATTATATTTCAAAAGAGTAAGTGAATTAATGGAATCCTTTTGTTATTTTTATATTTCCTTCATTCCAATGGATAAAAATCAGAAGGCAGATTCATTAGCATTGGTGGCTTCTCTGTTGAACCCAGATGATGTTCAGAGTAAAACATATTTTCAGGTAAAAAGAATATTTTGACCTTCTGTACCTGACAATTAGGAGTATTTGCAAGTATTTGAGAATGATGAAGACCTAGAAATTTTTTTAGTAAATCATAATGAAAATTAGGATAATGACATTACTGTTGTTCYGAAGAATTGTGTTCAGTCCGAATCTCTTTTCATAAGAAATGATCATGCTAAAAATCTCCTGGAAGAAGTATCAGTCCAAAAGGTTCAAGAAATGAGAAAATTCAATATTGGGACTGATACTTCCTCAAAGTACATTAACTTGGGAGTTGATTGCAAAAATGATGAAGTTGATCAATATGTCGCACTCTTTAGAGAATATCTAGATGTTTTTGCATGGAGTTATGATTATTTAAATGCATATGATAAAACAATATTTCAGCACATCATCTCATTAAGAGAAGGAGAAAATCTTGTCAAGCAGAAGATAAGGATGATGAATCCCAAGTTGAAGCCGCTGGTGAAGGTTGAGTTAGAAAAGTTGAATAAATTTGGAATAATAGATCCCATCATACATTTTGATTGTATTTCAAATCATGTGGTCGTGATAAAGAAGACTAGGGAGATTTGAATGTGTGTAGATTTCAGGGATCTTAATAAATCAAGTATAAAGGATAATTATCCTTTGCCTAACATGGAATTTCTCCTCCAAAAAGTCACTGGATCAACCTACATGTCCATGTTAGATGGTTTTTTTGGGTATAATCAAGTCTTGGTTGCAGAAGAAGACAGAGGAAAGACAACCTTCATAACGCCTTGGGAGACATGTGCATTTTCTTAGATGCCCTTTGGTCTAAAGAATGTTGGGGATATATTCCATGCGGATATGGATCATGCCTTTGAAGGTTTGATAGGAAAATTCATGGTTGACTACCAAGATGATTTAACAGTCCATTCAAAGACAATAAATGAGCACATTCATCACCTGAGGAAAGTCTTTAACAGATGTAGATTATATGGAGTTTCTTTGAATCCAAATAAATGTTTGTTTGTTGTGATTGAAGAAAAATTATTGGGTCATATTGTTTGTAAAGAAGGAATCTGTATTGATATAGAGAGGGTTAAATCTATAAATAAACTCAACCATCCATCATCCAAGAAAGGAGCCCAGTCATTTTTTGGAAAAAACAACTTTGTACGGAGATTTGTCCCTAATTATGAAAGTATTGTGAAACCGATCAACTCACTRTTGAAAAAGGATAAAAGGTCTGAATGGACCTCATATACACAAGAATATTTTAACAAAGTCAAAAAGGAAATCACTACAGCCCCAATCCTCATTAGTCTAGACTTCCAAAGAGACTTCATAATTTATTCATTTKCAACAGAAACTGTTGTGGCATATGTTCTTATTCAAAGAAATTTCAAGGGTGAAGAACTACCAATTAGTTTCATGAGCAAGAACCTTCATGATTATGAATTAAGATATTTGAAATTGGAGAAACAAGCCCTATATCTTGTAAAGGTAGTAGCACACTTTTGGACTTACATATTAAATTCTCATGTCATTTCATATGTTCCATCTTCTCCTGTTAAGATGCTTTTAAATCAACAACTGGGAGAAGGTAAATGGCCAAATTGGTTGGAGAAGATTCAAGAATATGACATTGAAATTAATCCTTTAAAGGAAATAAAAGGGAAAGGGTTGTGTAAGATAATTGTGAATGGTGATGATTTGAATGTATTAGTTTCAGTTTCAATTGGAAAGCCTATATTTGGTTCTGAGTGGTATAAAGATATTGTATTTTATTTAAAATATGGACAATTCCTTGTCACCATGACCCCAAAGGAAAGAAGAGCATTAAAAATGAAATAAACTCAATATGTATTTATTGTTGATGTTTTATTCAGAAGGAATTATGATGGCATATTATTAAGGTGTGTTGATGAAAAGAGAGATCAATAATTAATGCAAGAATTTCATGGAGGTATATATGGTGGACATTTTGCGTCCACTGCTACAACACATAAAATAATAAGAGTTGGATTTTATTTGTCATCCGTTTTCAAGAACTCATATTCTATGTTAAGAAAATGCATCTCTTGTCAACAATTTTCAAGGAAGATGAAAAAATATGCAATGCCATTACAACCCATATCTGTAGAAAAACCATTATCCCAATGGGGACTAGATGTCGTCGGAACAATCAATCCAAAATCAAGTAAAGGGAATATATACATCCTCACTACTACATATTGTTTCATGAAGTGGAAAGAAGTAGTAGCATTGAAAAGGGTTGACTCCGAAGAATTGATTAAGTTTTTAAAAGATAATATATTGTCAAGATTTGGTGTTCCCGAAAATTTCATTTCTAACAATGGTTCAATTTTCATCAAGTCAAAATTTACAGAGTTTTGTGGAGAATATGGCATCATCATGGGGAAGTCATAAAACTATTATCCACAAGGAAATGGTCTTGTTGAATCTACCAATAAGACACTCGACCAAGCTCGTGTTTTAAGGCTTTTGGTTACAGGTATGTCTTTTTCGCCATCCATGAACCCGCTCTGGTTATGAAATAGATATTGGCTCAGTGATGTATGGGTCTGTTCTTTTCTTAAGACTGGAAACTATGTAAATTTGTGATTTTTTCCCTGGAATAGGTTGTTTATGTTGTTTTCATGACAAATGAAAATTATGGTTGAAGTCATAGTTTTATTGATCATTTTGAGTACTAGAAGCCATGAAGGCTCTCTTTCACCCTTACTAGTTTTAGTTGGATGGTTTCATTTGGTCCAGGTTGGTTGGTTGTCTCCACACTTTTCTTGTCACCATACCCAGTCGTTTTGTTGATTATGGGGTTGATGGGTTTGAACCACCTTGTGTCACTGCATATCGTTTCACTTGSRTATASGTTCATTCACGCTACTGATGTTGCGCAGTGGGCTATGATGGCTATTATGCCAAGGGGCTTGCTTAAGATTGATTGTTATTTCTTGGCTCTGTTTTATCTCAACATTCTTTGTGTTGATTGGGAAAACTGCGAGGGTTATACCCTGCATGTTCTCGGTGTTATTACAGACCAAAATGAAGCCTTTTCTCCTTTGTTCAAGGTCTCTCCTATCTCGTGAACTGTCACCATGTCTGTGAAGTTATTGGTGGTATACCATGTCTGTTCACCGTATGGTCTCGGAGGTTCTTACCTGTTGTTGTGGGTTGACTCCAGTTCCCCTGTGTTGGTCCACAGAGTGAACCCTTGATTACTCAAAGCCCGTCTTTTGATAAATGGATCCTGTTATATCCTATCGGGTATATCGTTGATTGTTATGAGTTGGTGGTGTATCGTCGACAGTGTTTGATTGTTGGCTTGTCTCTGTTGATTATGTTGACAGTGGTTTTGGTTATTGGTATTTGGTCACTGCATTGGCTATTATAACAGGTCGAATCGATAGCTCAGCGTTGTTTTATGTTTAGATCTAGAATAAATAGACATGTACAGTCGCAGTAATGCTCTTACGTTTCGTTGAATGGACTGTGCATCCTATAGCATTGTATAAGTTGAAGTAGTGATTATTGTGCATTTAAATGGAAAGTCAAGGTTATTGCAATTTGATAGATTGATGATTGTGTTTTGACTTTCCACTGGTATGGTTGATGGATATCATGCATTATATTAGAGATGGGCATGGATTATGTGATAGTGTGGTCTCATTACAATTTAATTATTAAATGAGTTCGAGGAATAAAATCGGTCATTTTTTGTGTCTGTGTTTGATTGAAGAAATAATTTGTAAACACGGTTGATGCTTTGATGTTGAACAGAGTGGGAATAATTGACTGTGTTTTCATTTGTAAATTGCTTTAAATATTAAATGGGAAAAATGAGAAGAAACCAAACTCTTCTACAGGTTGGTTGTGAAGGCATATTGTCTTGTTTTGATGACACTGTGTTAATGATTTAATTTTGAACAGTGAGCAAGTTAATACACAAGAATGATTAAATTATGCACAATAGTTTTTTAAATTGATTACAGTGATTATTTGGTTAGTGTTGGATCTTTTGTGTTGATATAGAATGGCTTTATGGATTACTTAATTAATTTTATGAACAGTACTCATTCTCCTCCCTACCATTATTTCACTTTTCATTAATTACAATCCCCTCGCCTTCCCATATTCATTTTTCACTCCATGTTTCTAAAATTTAATTATAGTTAAGAGTAATTTTGTATGGTAACAGTTTGAAATCGTCGTTTCTTGGATGGATTACAGTGACATGTTCTTTAGTTTACGTTACAGTTGAGTGTTTGTTTCTTGTGAGAAGTAACCATGATTCTTTTCCCCCTCATTTTAACATTTTTATCTCAATACAAACCCCTCGCATATCACAAAACCTTTGATAACCCCCTACTCATTGACAATGGGTAAACAATTTGTATGGATTGGATTGCATGAGTTTGATATGTTGTTGAGCCAAAATTTATTTCATATTTTTTAAAAGAGTTGTCATGTATGATTGATAAAGAAACTATTTGCTAATCGATTATGCATACAGGAATGAGCTTTTCAAGCAAAATATTGAAAATCGAGGCCCATCAAGCCCCTGACAAAGGGAAAGCCACTACTACCCCTTCCTCACCTTCAAATGATTCTAATGAATATGTGTCCTCCCGCATGCATTTGAGGGATGATTGCTCTCATGTGATCACTGATATTAGGCCTAAAGGCTCCACACAACCTAAGGAAAATTTAGAGAGATTAAAAGGTGATAACAACAACAGGGGAAATATTGCCTCACAAACTAGAAAATATGGATTTTAAGTTGTTTTTATTTATTAATTGTTGAGGACAGTTGACTTCAGTTGTTTTTTTTGGACAACATGTTTTTTGGATATATTGGTAATATATTTTGGAAACAATTGCAAATATCATTGAGATAAATTATCAAACATGAATGTGATAATGGGAGTCACAAGAAGAGATGTTTGTTAAATTAACTAGTTGTGTTATGATGGTTAAAAGTTGAAGGGTGTCACAAGAGGTCCCACCTACTAGTTATTATTTATTTAAAACCCTTATTATGATTTATTACTTTTCCCCCTAACTAAAAAATTGGTTGATTTTTTAGTTAACTTAACTAATGAAGTAGTTCAACTACTTCAACAAATTCTAATTTGCTTAAAGGAAAAAGGAAAGGGAGGAACAAGAGGAGGATAGAAGGAGAAGCATACCAAGGTTTGCTCTTTGATTTTATGTTGAAATAGTTCAGTTTTCATTCATTCCTTAATTTATCACAAGCCTAATTATTTTTTATGATAGCAGGGCCTTATTGTAGACATCAAGATTCAGGGTTGCATTACATCATTCAGACACTTGTTTTTCAGAGGTGTTGATCTATCTTTGATAGTCTGTGTAGACTTGTCTGTTTTTGAATTAGTTTTCATGACTAACAAAGGTTATTGTGCAGAGTCGAGTGGGAAACAATCTGTGGCAAGATGATCCATCTTTTAGAGTTCATTTTTTTTTATTTTTTGTCAGAGGTCCTTTTGTATGTTCCATCGGGGGTGTCTAAGTTTGACTTTGGTCCAAAACTTCTCCACGAAATTTTGTAAAGAGAATGACTTTTTGGTGAATTGGAATGAAATAAAGGATTGCTTTATGTCTCATATGTCTTGATTATCATCTTGGTGTCTTTGCTTATGTCTCTACATTTAGTTAAGCAACTGTTATATTCATAAAATCATATAAATAATGAATTTTCCAGCAAGCTTTTATTTATAGAAAGACTAGCCTAAGCACTTGTAATCAATACTTGTGAGTTAGGATATTAATTTTGATGGCTATAAACATAGGGTGACATTCCCGTCTATTTTTCTTTAGCCAAGAAGAATCTGAAAATGCTTGAGTAAGATCATTTCATATATTTTCCTCAACACATCCTTAATATTCAACTTCATAGCCCAAAGGATAAAAACATTTGGTCATGAAGATTTTGGATTCTTGACAACCTATGGGGGGTTATCATCCCACAGTTGGAGCTAGTTGTTGAAACCATTTCGTTATTTTTGTTTTCCCCTCCCTTGTTCTATTTTCCCACCTCTTTACACCCTTTCTTTCCCCCTTCTTTATTTTCCCTTTTTCCCATTTCATATTTATCCCTTCTTTTTCCCTTTCTTGGTTACTATACTTATCCATTTTCACATTCACGGATCGTCGGACCCGCGGACTGTCACACTTGCATTCCATTATCATTCATTCACATATGCATAAGTATACCTCAACACTTAGACTTTTTCTTTAATTCACGGGTGCGCAGATTCAAGTATTTTCCTTTCCTTTACACATCCTTCACATTTCACTTCAACTTCTATGTTCTACATTTCGACCATCACTTAACCTTTAATCTCATATTGGATGTCGAGTTCCCAAATGTCCCATTTTTCTTATATTCATGAGTTTCACCAACCTCCTTCTATACTTAGTTTATTTGGATCACTTATCCAACCGTGGGTTCGCAGGTTCACAAAAATTTCACATTAATATTCCCTCATCTATGTCCCTGCCATTATTTTTCTTTTCCCAATACACAATAAGTGTTACTTAAATGCTAACAATTGTTTGCAGACTTTGAAAAGGTCGTTATTAATGGTGAATGGTTCGAGAAATATTCATTAAATGTTCATTTAATCCTCATTTGTGAGGGGATTAAATTATTATTATCTCTCGAAAAAGATCATTTGTAAATATCATTCATCCAAAGAAACAATTTTATTAACTTAATGGCAACATCAGCTCGACAACATTTCTGTGGTAATACTTTGAATATTTTTGGCCACGAAGATCAGAATTTCTAGTGGTCGAAAGCATATTGGTATTATTCCTCCCCTCCTACTGCTCAAAGAAATGAGAACGTGATTTGGATATCTGGTATTTCTCTTGTTGGTTGATCTCCAGATATTTCCAACTATAAATAAATTGTTGCATGGTTTGTTGACAAATATATACCAAATCAAAGGGCTACACAACTCCAGGGACATTCCCCAATTTCTTTGTCACCTCAAGTTTTCCATAAAATGTCAAATTTTCCAGATCCCACTCTCACCTTCAAAGGTGAAGCTTGCAAATACTTTTTGAAGAAACATAATAATGGGCTTGACCTCTTGCCAGAGTACTTGAAGAATCCTACATCCATACCAGTGGACGTAACCAAAATTTAGGTTGACTCTTTGAAGATCCCTTATCGATAAATCGCATGGTAACTCAACATAATAACAATTCAGGAGAATATTGCTTCCATATCTCAGATGATTATGTACGTCTTATATTTTACAGTCCAAAAGAAATCTATTTTTGACTAGGGAAAGCTCATTTATGTCAAAATGTCTTCCCAATTATCGCACTACAAAAGGGATAGGAAGTTATTTATGAATTCACATTTGATATTTGCTATCACACACTATTACCATTTCCCAAATTTGACTATCAAAAAGAGGGTAAAGTGTGAAGTAGACCCTGTTACCTTTTGGTATCAATCATTATGGAGGCATAAAACCCCTTTATTTTTCTATGAATTTTATAATGACTTTGTCTCAATTTTCAAAAGACTTTTATTCAGCGAAAGCACCTCCAGGATATCTGTTGAAGCTACCAAATTTTTATAGAAGAAGGGAACGATAGAAAAAATGGAGAATCATAGTATTATAAGAATATTTTGTTCAAAGGAAAGTCCTTCCTTTCTTCCATATTATGTGTCTGATAAAATATTCATGATGGAGGTAGCAAGGCGATACAATTTCTGGTTGCACTTTTTCCATGAAAAAAGGAAAAAGCAATATATTCCTCTACCCTGGAAGATTAGATAAATTGTATTGAGGAATATAAATAAAATTGATGAGTTTGTAGGTCATTTTAACAATGTCAGTTTGAAATATGCTAAGAATATCAAAGGTTTTAACCCAAGAAATATTTGTGTTGAACATATGCAATCAGTGGGGTTTAGTAATTCTTTCATTCAAACTATTTTGAGTGAAGAAGAAGAAATCAACAGTCAGAACACTCATTCACATGATACTTCTAATTTGGAAACCTTACTCAGTAGAAACGATCATTACAAACAAAAGGTAAAAAGTTCTAGTGAAAAGAATGCTCAATCTCCAGTTGTCACTCCAAAAAATACTACATCCAGGAGAAATGCTCCAACGGCCTGTCTAGTTAATAATTTTGTCAACAGTAGCTCTAGTGGAGGAGGAGATAAGAACCATCCCTCCAGAAAAATTGAAATTTCCCACAAACTCCTTGTAAGAAAGAAAATAAAAGCTCCATTGCAGGAGGAGGAGAACAATATATTAGAAAATTATATTCAAAGTTTCTTTTTGGAAGATATGGAATTGGAAGAAGATATTGAAAAGATATTTTCTGAAATAGAACAATAGGGGCATGTTTTTCAGAAAAATATTTTATTGGAAGTTGTCGAGAATGAAAGTTTCAGTGAAGAATAATCATTTACTATTCAGAGTGTTGTTTTTTATAAATATTCTAAAAGGTTAATATTCGAAAGAACGGATCAAATAAATAAGAAAGGAAAATCCTATTGAGAGGTTGACCTTAAGTATATGCATCGATCTCAAATTTCCAAAATTCATAAGGCAACAAGGGATATGCTTGATGATTCTATTGATGGTTTGGAAGATGAGAATGTCAGGCTAAAGGTAAAAATCAAAGAATTGGAAATTTCCTTGATGCCTCTTCCCATTTTGGCTAGCCCCTTAACAATGATAAAGCCAACCACATCAGGTACCAAATTCAAAGGATCATCAATTTTTCTTATGGTTGTTCAAAATTATGTCGAGAGGAATATTAAAAAGAGAATGTCACTCATAATGGATACCTAGGTCCTGGATGGAGTGCCATGCGGCAATGGGAGGCCATGTAGCCTACCCAGGTCTCAAGCCATAAATATGGTAGGTCATCGTCCTTCACTTCAGTCTTGAATGAAGGGTGACCATTACTGCCCATAGAGGATGGGAGGATAGCTCCCGCAAGTTAGGATAATGGAAGATTTGAGGTTTAATTGCAGAGTTCAGGCAAGTATAGGAGCCATGTCAGCCCAAAGGTTAACTATCCCACTCAATGTTGGTTGGCATTACTTCTCCCTCACACTCTACCACTCTTCTTGCTCTGTGAAAGGGACCTGCGAGCAGTGGGCCTTCCTCACAGTTACTCAAAGAATTTGCATCCCTCCTAGCCTTGCCATGCAGAGGGAGAGGGGTAAGTCGAGGCGCGGTCCATCTTGGTAGAGTTATGTTTCCCAATAGAGATGAGTGCAGTAGCTAGAACAAGCCTTTTCCATATCCCATACTCACTGTACAAAGAATCCAAGGACTCCACTGATGGAGTATGTTGAGGAGGTGATTCCGGAGGAACCCATCCAGGTTCCTTCAGAATCCCTCCTCTTCATAGTTCCAAATGACTTGCACCTCCCCATCCACCACATAGTGAGTACTAGCACCTAGGATTCCATGGAAGGCGCTACCTACATCATTCAGGAGGAATTCCCAGGGGAATTTCTCCACTTGGACTCAAGTGTTTCATCTCAGGACACCAATAACAAAGGAGAGGAAGAAACAGAGATGACCATGGCAGAGGACATTGGCATTGGGATGGATGACAGGGGCACCACACGGGGGGGTCACCCAGTCTTGGCGCATCCACTGCTCTCTGCAATCCCTGAATTTTTCCCTGCTCTTCCTCCTCTCTTCATCCCAGAGCAGCTAGAGCTCATATTTGAGATAAGGAGCCAAATGGCAGACCAACTCCACCAGGACACCCTCATGAGTCAGCAGATCGACATGTTGTATGATGCATTCTTGAATGCACCTGCTAACCAGCGCTTCCCAACCTGCATGAAGCCTTTCGTTCTCCAACCCAGGGACAACCCTCTCACCAGATGTTCGAACGACATACCCCCAAGTGCTAATGGTTAAATTATGGTTATTTGAAATGGATTCCTTGTACAATTCTCGCCCAAATATTTGTACTGGGATGACACAATTTTACAATTTTGTTTTATTTTCTCAGTTGATAGATTGTCTTAGGCTTCTAGGACATTTTTGTAAGAACATGAATCCACCACCTGCTATGGTTTTCGTTTGGTAGGGAAAATGGTGGATAGCACTTTGGACTAAAAGTATCACAATCTACAACCTGTTCTGGTTTCTGCTAATTTGGTGGAACGGGTGGAAGACTGATGACATGTGGCATTATTTTACTATAATAGCATAGTAATAGGAAACACCCTTTTTTACTTAAAAAAAATAATGGAGACCTGGGAAGTCTCTAAAAATGTTGTTTCTTTTGGTTCGAGAGCGCATGTGTTTCGTGAATATATTCAAGTTGGCCTTAAAAATGAAGAATGGTTTTATACAGATGTTGCCATACCATTTGGAATAAAAGTTTCAAATATGATAGAGGCATAGATAAGAGAAGAAGATTTCCCTTTGCCCAATCGAATTAAACAGTTGAAATCTTGTTGGATAGAAAAGATTAAAAATCTAAAAGATATTGTTCAAACTTGCAGTGAAGTCATAACAAAGAGAGAAGATTTATTCAAAAGGATTACAAAAATAGACTTGGAAGGTAGCACTAGAAAATTTCAAGATCCCAAATTACTCTTTAATTAAATGTTTATTACAAAGCAACAATTTGATGAACACGTGGAAATACTAAAAGGATTATTGGCCAAAAAAATCAATAGTGTAATTGAGTATGGTGAAGAAGAAATTTATAATTGGCTTATTGATTACTCTATAAAAAATCAACACATTGAAGAATCAATCCGTGGTATTTCCCATGATGTAAGAAATTTAGAAGGATAATTATTTAATATCAAAATTGGACATGAGATAAATGTTGCACCCATGAAAAATTATATTGAATATTGGTTTAAAAAATCAATTGATAAGTTAACTGAAGAAGGCCAAGAAACAGTAGTTGGGACAGTTCTGGTAACCGTTGGTGAGGAGAATAAAAGAACAACGGCAAGCAAATGAAGAGATAGATATACCATCATAGTAAGTCCAAGTTGATCACATTCTTCTTTCCTTATCATTTGTCATCCAGGTATTCTTCTTCTTTGAATAGAAAGGTATAACCGAAATCTAATAACTTTCTCTTTTTCTTCTTTCCATGTATTTTTTGAATAGAAAGGTATAACCAAAATCTAGTAACAACAAATAAGAAGCAGTTGGAAAGAGATAAAAACAATATAAACAAAATGCAAAAGGAAGATATTAAACTATGCTAGTATGTTACTCTACATGCATTGGAATTAAAAGATCGTTGTTAATCCTAGCTAACAAGTTAATAGCTATGTGATTTATTGAGTTATATGAAATATAGTTGATATGTGTTATGGTATAGTTGGAAATGGTTAAATGTGATATGGGTGGCGCATTTGACAAGTGATGGGTGTTAAGTTCGATGCATAGATTTATTAAGCGGATTAATGGAAGGATGGATGGCATGTACTATGGAATTGAATGAGTGGGGGTGGAGGCGACGTGCATTTACTACACGTCACTCATACTCCTTCCACTATTTGTCACCCTAGCTTGGTAATTGTTCAACTGTGCTTTTCTTTGGTTAGGCTCCGAATTTCAAGAAGAGGAAGAACTGCTTGGCCAAGCTTGCATTTTTAAGGTTCTCTTGGTTCCAGGTATGTCTTTTCTCCATCCATAAATCTTCTTTGGTTATGAAATATATATTGGCTCGGGATGTATGGGTATGTGCTTTCCTTGAGACTGGAAATTATGTAAATTTGTGATAGTTTTCTATAATATATGGTTGGTGTGGTTTTCATTGCAGTAATGATTGAAGTCATAGTTTTATTGATCATTCTGAGTGTTAGAATCCATGAAGGCCCTCTGTCACCCTTATTGGTCTTGGTTGAAGGGTTTTCGTTCAGTCTAGGTTGGCTAGCCATCTCCATGCATTCTTATCACCATACCCAATCGTTTTGTTGTTATGAGGGCTTTTGGTTTTGAAACACTTTGTGTCACTGCGCATTGTCTCACTTGGGTATGGGTTCATTCATGTTACTGATGTTTGCGTAGTGGGTTATGATGATTGTTATGCCAAAGGGATTTCTTAAGGATGATTTCTATTTCTCGACTCTGTTTATCTCAGCATTCTTCGATTGATTGGGAGAACCACGAGGGTTATACCCTTTGTGTTCTGAGGATATAAGATCAGGCTTACTTTTTCTACCTCGTTATATTGATTGACAGCCCATCATTATGGATGTTTAGACTCAAAGTAGATGGACCTATGCAATCACATAAATACTCTACGTTTTGTCTAATGGTCTCTGTATGAGGTAAAATGGTGATTGTTGTCTGTGTGTTTAAGTGGCAAGTCAGGACCTTTGCAATTTAAATATTGATGGTTGTATTTGGTTGTCCGTTATGTGCGTGGATGAATATCATGCATCGTAGCAGAGATAGACATGGGTTCTATGATAATATAACCTCATTACAATTTAATTATTAAATGAATTAAAGGACAGAATCGGGCACGATTTTTGAGTCTGTATTTAATGATTGAAATAATTCGTGGGCAGTGGTTGATGAGTTGACGTTGAACAGAGTGGAAATAAGTGACTATGTATTCATTTGGGAATTGTTTTAAAATATTAAATGGACAATGAGAAGAAAAAGAACTCTAATACAAGTTGTTGTGGAATGCATGTTGTCTTGTTTGGTGACACTGTGTTGAAAATCTGATTACAAATAGTGAACAAGTCAATGCGCAGAATTAATTGAATATTACATAGTAGTTTTCATTTGATCACGGTGATTATTTGGTTGGTGTTATTTCCTTTTACAGAAGTGTTTTATGGATTACTAATTAATTTTATGAACAATATCCACTCTCTTTCCCTACCATTATTTCATTTTTCTCTAATTACAACCCCATCGCCCTCCCACATTCATTTTTCACTCCTTGTTCTAAAATTTAATTACAGTCAAGAAGAATTTTATATTGAAGTAGTTTGAAGTCGCAGTTTCTTGGTTGGATCAAAGTGTTGTTTTCTTTGGTTTTCATTACAATTAATTGTTTGTTGTCTTTGAGAAATAACCATGTTTATTTTCCCCCTCATTTTATCATGTTTCGCTCAATACAAACCCCTCACATATCCCATGACATTTTGTTCATCCCCTACTCATTGACAATAGTTAAACAATTTAAATGGATTGGATTGCATGAGTCTGATATGTTGTTGAGCCAAAATTTATTTCATATTTTTAAGAAGTTGTCATGTATGGTTGTAAAGGAACTATTTTCTAATCAATCATGCATGCATGAATGAGCTTTCTCAACTGAGGTAGCCATGGAAAAAGAAACTGAGGGAGATGTAATTAGAACAGAGGCCCAAGAAGGCCAAGATTCTCCATACACTTTGACGTTAACTCACAAGAGTTAGGCCAGTTGTTTCAGGCCAGATTTTTGAATTGGATTGGGTAAGGAGTGCTCCAACCTAGGCCTGAAAGGCCTCCCTTCCAAGCTCCACAAGCCCCTGGTATTCCCATGCCCCATAATGTCTCATTGCAACCCGAGGTCCCCGAAAATGAAGGATGGAAAGATATTGTCTACCCGATAGTCTCTCAACATCGTGGCTGACCCAATTTATCCTTACCTACTCACCCACCTATTAACCAGATTGTCCAAGATGCACCTGTCCACTCACCAGTTCAGTCCTCTCATGCTAGAAAAAGGTTGAAAACCGAGGCCCACCATGCCTCTGACAAAGGAAAATCCATCATTGCCCCTTCTTCACCCTCCAATGGATCTGATAAATCTATGTCTTCCTGGATGCATTTGAGGGAGGATTGTTCTCATGTGATCAGCGATATTAGGCCTAAAGGATCAACGCAGCCAAAGGAAAATTCAGAGAAATCAAAGGGTGACAATAGCAATCAAGGAAAGATTGCATCTCAGAGTGGAAAATAATTTTTTTGAGTTTTATTTTATTTATTGTTGATGACAGTTGACTTCAGAGGTTTTGGATAGCATGTTTTCTTTGGATATATGAATGATATATTTTTTTTTGAAAATGATTTCAAATATCAATGAGATAAATTTTCAAATGTGAATGTGATGATGGGAGTCACAAGGAGGGGTGTTTTTCTTATTTAACAAGTTATGTTATGATTGTTAAGAGTTAAAGGGAGTCACAAGGGGTCCCACCTACTAGTTATTATTTATTTAAAACCCTTATTATGATTTATTACTTTTCCCCCCTAACTAAAAAGTTGGTTGAGTTTTTAGTTAACTTAACTAATGAGGTAGTTCAACTATTTCAACCAATTTAAATTTGCTTAAAGGCAAAAGGAAAGGGAGGAACAAGTGGAGGATAGAAGGAGAAACATACTAAGGTTTTCTCTGTGAGTTTATGATGAGATAGTTTGGTTTTCATTCATTCCTTAATTTATCACAAGCCTAATTATTTTTTATGATAGCAGTGTCTTATTGTAGACAGCAAGATTCAGGGCTGAATGACATCATTCGGACACTTGTGTTTTAGAGGTGTTGATATATCTTTGATAGTCTACATAGACTTGTCTGTTTGTGAATTAGTTTTCATGACTGACAAAGGCTATTGTGCAGAGTCAAGTGGGAAGCAATCTGTGGCAAGTTGATCCAAATTTTAGAATTTGGTTTTTTATTTTCTGTTAGAGGTCCTTTTGTATGTTCCATTGGGGATGTCTAAGTTTGACTTTGGTCCAAAATTTCTTCACAAAATTTTGTAAAGAGAATGACTCTTTGGTGAATTGGAATGAAATAAAGGATTTCTTTATGTCTCATCTGTCTTGATTATCATATTAGTGTCTTTACTTCTATCTCTACATTTATTTAAGCAACTATTATATTCAAAAAATCATATTAAAATGAATTTTCCAACAAGATTTTATTTGCAAAAAGGACTAGCCTAAGCACTTGTAATCAATACTTGTGAGTTAGGATTTTATTTTTGATGGCTATAAACATAGGGTGACATTCCCATCTATTTTTCTTTAGCCAAGCAGAATCTAAAAATACTTGAGTAAGATCATTTCATATATTTTCCTCAACATTTATTTGGTGACCATACTGGGGAGATCTTCAATATCTCTATGGTTAATTTTTATACTTGATTATCATCAAATACATCTATTTTTTTTATATTGGTTCTTTGATTGTTTTATTTCTTAATGATTGTGCATGTTGCAAGGTAGCCCAATATTGAGCTCAGTCTTCAAGATCAGACCAACATTTCTTTGAACCTGTTTAACACCATTTTAGACACTGCCAATACCCGTGCTGAGATTAATCATTCATGGGAAGCAATTGAACGAGATATTAGTGCCCAAGAACGTTGGGAAGTTGGACGTAGACAACCTAGAAATCAGCAGTAACCTTCTTGTTTCTTTAGTTTTGGCCTTTCTTTCATCTCCTTAGACTCTCGTGTTTCTAGAAGAAGAAGAGGCTTATCACCTGAAATTAATCCTATTACTGAAATAGGAAGAAGGAACGTTGTGTTATCTACCCAACAAGGTTCTCTAAGGAGAACTTTGTCTGATTCGTCCAGTTTGTCTTTCTTTCCCTCATCTATCATCCATAAGATGGCATCTAGTGGTGGCTTTGGTGGCACTGGAAGTTCTTCCTCTTCTCAGTCTTCATATTCGTTAGTTATTGGTAGCTTATCTAGACACCATATCCCTGTCCAATGTACCAAAAATCCCACCAAAGTTATTAAAAAGTATGGGCTTTTTCAGTTTGAAGAAGACGCCACAACCACACCATGGCATGTGTCCTCTCCTCTTAATTTATCACCTGCTATTGCTCCACTTCCTAAATTCAAGGAGCATATTCCTAAGTTCTCAGGAAATAACATTGTCACTACAAACAAACATATGGTGGAATTTTCTAATGTTTGTCAAAACATAGGAGCCAATGACAATGATACTTGCTTGCGCTTATTCGTCAATTCCTTCGAAAGAAAGGTTGCAGCCGATTTATTTGACCTTCCTCCTATGATTTTGTCTACTTGGGAGGAGTTAATCTATTGGTTTATATCCACTTAAGGGAAACCTAAAATCCCAGCCAAAAAGTTACAGGAATATAATAACGTCACCTATAAGGATGGTGAGACCATCAAGTCCTTCAACTTACGTTTCAATAAGTTATACAATCAAATCCTTGAACTCATTCGACCTCAAAACCAAGCCACTTCCATGCATTACTACAATGAATTACCTTCCCCCTACCATAATAGGCTTGAGGAAAAGGCCATTGATAATCTCAGTTCCGCTCTACATACTTGTTCAGAGTATTAAGAACATCTTGAAAGAACAGGTCTTCCCCAGGGAGAGTCAGTTAAACAGACAAAAATGTCTTCCCTCTTATAGCTAGTACAAGACATGAATAATCATATGATAGTGTTCAAGAAAAAGGGAACTATCTCCCCTCTCACCCCTGGAGATTCATCCTCTTCTACAGCCCCCTTTAGAAATCGGATTGAAAATAATTTTCAGCCTAAATCTATCTTGCCTCGAAGTTGGTGTAACTTCTATGAGGAACACCATGAGGAAGCCACTTGTGAGGTAAGGAAGAGTACCAAAGATAAGATATTTGGTAAAAGACCAGAAAATACTATCGTTGTCCTAGATTTTACAGAGCCAGAAGATGCCATGATCATCAATACTAGGAACAAAGCCTATGCTCCCAAGGGAAAATTTGATCCTCCCCGCAATTCTTCTAGCCCGAGCTCATCCTCACCTGTTGCTACTGTTCAAGTTCCTGACAATCAAGGAACAACTTTCCCTCTCCCCTCTTCCAAGTACAATATCTTAAATCAGTTGGATAACATCAAAGCAGAATCAACCCTTCTGGATATGGTTACCATCCCTGAACAATGGATGCATCTGAAACAATTCATGTAAGGAAAATCTTATGTTGTAGCCAACCTCTCTAAGGAGGTAAACAAAGAGGATTCATCTGTAAATAAAGTAGGTGTACATAACTTTAGATACCCAGTAAAAAAATCCCCCTTTTTATATTTCTGTAAAGATCATGGATAATATCACCCATTGTTGCCTCATTGATGGAGGTTCAGGCCCAAGTGTGATGTCGAAGATTATTATGGAAGAGCTAGGCTTGTCTTGTACAAATTAAAACACCATAAGCATGCTCTCCTATAATATCCTACAACAAAAAAACATAGGTGATATTAAATATGTAACCTTAGTTTTATGCGCACACACTGAAATAAGGACAACCCTTAGTATTCAGGTAATCGATATGTCTGTAAGAAATTACTCAATTATCTTGGGAAGAGATTGGAAATCCTTAACAGGTGGATACCTCTCACTCAGGGGGACACATTTACCCGTGCCCCGAAATGGTAAGAATAATATAGTCCTTAGAGAGGGAAGGATTTCACCCTACATAGAGAGTGTTCCACAACCTAATGTAAACTATATCGAAGAGGACCTAGGAGTGTATTCCATATTTGATGAGGAGGATAATATTCCTTTGGAAAAAATCAATTTAGATGATGATATGTGGCACATTCACTTTGATGGTTCACACTCTAATGAAGGTAATGGGGTTGGCATTATCTTGGTTTCCCATGTAGGGAAAATTCATAATTTGTCTTATAGGTTGGAGTTTTCTTGTATGAACAATCTCACTGAATTTGAAGCTTTATTATTAGGCATTGAAAATGCCTATAATATTGGTTGTGGTCACCTTTCAGTTTGTGGAGATTTTGATCTTGTTGTGAACCTGGTACGTAAGATATACTCTCCTAGCAGCAAGATGATGAAACGATACACCCAAACTGTTTGGGAACTTATCTTGAACCTATTATCTTTCAACATCACTCATGTTAAGAGGGAGTTGAATTCAATGGTTGATCATTTAGTTGTCTTTGCAGCTTATCCTAATAAACAACCTTTGCCTCACAAGCCTGATTGTTCTTTTCAATCTCTATATCGTCCACATATCTCAGACAATGTAGAATCTTGGCAGGCCCTCCCTAACAATGAGAGTGTTTGTGCTTTCATTCAATATGAACCTCTTAAGCCCAAATAAATTATATCCATCGAAGACAACAAGATTCCTAAGGGATTGACTCTTATTGAGAGTTCGTTTTCATCAGGTGATGTAGGAAATAAAGAGAAACAGAGGGAATAAGATTCAAGAAGGAAGGTGGGTGAAACCATGTCCTTGAATATTGGGTCACTTGAATCTTCAAAGAATGTTAAAATAACTACCCTATGTTCTGATAAAGAGGAAATGAAGTTTGCCAAGCTACTTGGTGAATTTCAAGATGTTTTTTCTTGGTCTTATAAGGATCTTCGTGGTTTTTATCCTAGTCTTATACAGTATGCTATCCTCATCAAGGAAGGCATGAAACCATCTAGGAAAAAACAAAGACCTATTAACTCTGCAATTAAAGCAACTTTTCAAAGGGAGTTGGAAAATTTCTTAAGGGATGGGATTGTTTTTCCAGTCTACCCTTAATGGGTTTCAAATTGGGTACCTGTTTCATAGACCACTGATCATATTAGAACCTGCATTAATTTTCTCACTTTCAGTCGGGAAATTATGAGAAATATTTTTCCTCCCCTCAATATAGAAATGATTCTGCAACAGGTTGTAACGTCACATATGAGGCCCTTACTTGAAAATTTTATGGGTTATAGTAAAATGAAGGGAAAGGGGGAAGATGTTCAGAAAACCACTCTTATCACTAATTGGGGTACCATGACTTATAAATGTTTGTTTTCTGGCTCACCTGATGCAAGTACCACTTTTAAAAGACCTATACACACAACTCTTGATGAATTGATCAGTATCCATATCTACCGTGATGATCTAATCATATACATTAAGGGGATGTAATTACCTTAAAGTTCTGAGTGTTATTTTTGGGTCCTTTCAAAATTTCTTTTGTCTTGGATACTAACTCTTACATTCTAAAGGATTTACAGGAGCGATTTTTTTCCTACAGCAGTAACAGTTCTTGCTTGAAACGTTATAAGGGACCGACGTGAAAAGTTCTAATGTTGTTTGGATTTTTTGTCTACTAGTAACCTAGCTGTGCTTTCAATTTTGCACTATTTTATTTTCTTCTTACAGTAGTTTGATTTCTACTTTATGTTTTAAAAAATTTCCTACTGCTTTCACGTTTCTGTCATTTTATTGTTGTTGTTTTAATCTTGCAATTTTACTTCTGTCATGATTTTTTTTCTTACCATCTTTTAGTTAATTTGGTCAAAATAAGATGTTGGATCAGTTCTGCCATAGTGACACTCCTGCAAAGCACTGTTATCCAATAACAATCAATATTACACAATTGTTACGATGTTTCCTCTGAAGGCACCCTTGAATTTCTTATCTACTTCCATTGTTGTCTAGAAAAAAAAAATGGGGTTCTCTCCCGCTTCTGCTTTCCTTTTATTCATCCATTTGAGAATTTAAGAGAGCAAGTCCATAAATTTTCTCCTTGAAGTTAAGAGCTGATCATGGTTGAATGATTATCCATACAGTGGAAAAAACCCTCATACTTAACACTTTTCATGAGCTATTCCTGAATTCCCGGTCATTTTTCCATTAAATCCGCTCACTTCCCCCTGTTGCATAATTTTCCTGGTTATATCTTCTTGACCTGTTGTTCTTGGTCTGTGAAAACATGAGTTCTGAGTTCTAAATCTTTTGAAAACAAATTTCCCTGTGGAGTCGTCAGTTTGTTGACGATTAAAATCGCAAGGAGGTTTTCCTGCAAAGTATTTATAAAGCCTATTATTATAAGCTAACAAGATAAATAATACTACTAGGTGGGACCCCCTTGTAGATTGGGAGATCAAATCTGGTTCTTATTTCATGTTTATGCTACTATTTGACATCGCTTACAAGGTTCTACATGATTGATGAAATCTTGATTTTATTGGCGATAAATAAGGCATATTATGTGTTGGTTCCAATTGCGACAAATGAATGATGGATAAAGCATGTTGTGTGTTGTTTCAATTGATCTAGGATCTAATCTCATGTTATGATGGCCTATGTTATCCATTGTTATCCTTGCTATATATTCCTGGATTCATTATTTTGACACCTGCACAAGAGACATGTTAGTAACAACACATAAGAAGTAGTTGAAAAGAGATAAAAACAATATAAACAAAATTCAAAAGGAAGAGATTAAAATATGCTAATATGCTACTCTACATGCATTGGAATTAAAAGATCTTTGTTAATCCTAGCTAACAAGTTAATATCTATGTGATTTATTGCGTTATATAAAACATAGTTGATATGTGTTATGGTATAGATGGCAATGGTTAAATGTGATATGGGTGGCGCATTTGACAAGCGATGGGTGTTAAGTTTGATGCATAGATTTATTAAGCGGATTAATGGAAGGATGGTTGGCGTGTACTAAGGAATTGAATGAGTGGGGGTGGAGGCAACATGCATTTACTTCACATCACTCATAATCCTTCCATTGTTCGTCACCCTAGCTTGGCAATTGTTCAACTGTGCTTTGTTGTGGTTAGGCTCTGACTTTCAAGAAGAGGAAGAACCACTCGGCCAAGCTCGAGTTTTTAAGGTGCTCTTGGTTACAGGTATGTATTTTCTCCATCCTTGAATCTGCTCTGGTTATGAAATAAATATTGGCTCAGGATGTATGAGTCTGTGCTTTCCTTAAGACTCACAATTATGTGAATTTGTGATATTTTTTCTGGAATAGATGGTTGGTGTGGTTTTCATTGCATTAATGTTTGAAGTCATAATTTTATTGATCATTCTGAGTGTTAGAATCCATGAAGGCCCTTTGTCACCCTTATTGGTCTTGGTTGAAGGGTTTTCATTTGGTCCAGGTTGGATGGCCCTCTCCACGCATTCTTATCACCATACCCAGTCGTTTTGTTGTTATGAGGGCTTTTGGGTTTGAAACACTTTGTGTCACTGCACATTGTCTCACTTGGGTATGGGTTTGTTCATGTTACTGATGTTTGAGTAGTGGGTTATGATGATTGTTATGCCAAAGGAATTTCTTAAGGCTGATTTCTATTTCTCGGATCTGTTTATCTCACCATTCTTCAGTTGATTAGGAGAACCACGAGGGCTATACCCTACATGTTCTAAGTGTTTTTATAGGACCGAAGTGAATCCTTTCTCCTATGTTCATAGTTTATCCTATCACGGGAGTTGTCACTATCTCTGTGAAGTTAGTGGTGGTATACCCTATGTGTGCATCGTTGGTCTTATAAGTTCTCACTCGATGGTGGGGCTCGACTCCAACCTCCCTGTGTTGGTCCATAGGAAAAATCCTTGATCACTCAAAGCTTGGTTTTGATAAAGGGAACCCGTTATGTCCTGTTGGATGCATGGTTGATGGTTATGACTTAGTGGTGCATCATCGATAGTGTTCTAGTGTTGGATCGTCTCTGTTGATTATCTTGGCAGTGGTTGTGGTTATTGGTATTTAGTCACTACAATTGGTTATTATAAAAATCTAATTGATAAGCTCAGCATTGTTAATTGGTTGATTGGAGAAATGGGATCGAATACACAGTCGTTGTCTTTTACATGGTGATTATTGAATTTTTTACCCAACATTAGTTTTAATTGATTTAGTCACAACAATGTTTTCGTGCGCGATGTGTGGGTATGTGTAGCCTTCCTACAACATGTTAGGTTGAGTTAATGATTGTTGTGACTGTGTCTTTTAAATTTCTAAAAGGGAATATTGTAATTGGGGTGATTATGGTATGTCCATCCATTGTATATGTTATGGATATTATTGATTGCGCCATCAAAGATGGTCACGGGTTTTTAAACAAAATGGTTTTGTTGAAAATTTGATCAATTTATGAGATGAGATTAGGCTTACTATTGCTACCTTGTTATATTGATTGATAACCTAGCATTGTGGATGTTTAGACTCGGAGCAGTTGGACCTGTACAGTCACAAAAATACTCTACATTTTTTCGAATGGTCTGTGTATGAGTTAAAATGGTGATTGTTGTTTGTGTGTTTAAGTGGCAAGTCAAGACCTTTGCAATCTAAATATTGATGGTAGTATTTGGTTGTTTGTTATGTGCGCGGATGAATATCATGCATCGTAGCAGACATAGACACAGATTATGTGACAGTATAACCTCATTACAATTTAATTATTAAATTAATTAAAGGACAGAATCGAGCACAATTTTTGAGTTTGTATTTGATGATTGAAATAATTCGTGGGAATTGTTTGAAGAGTTGACGCTAAACAGAGTGGAAATAAGTGACTGTGTATTCATTTGGGAATTCTTTTAAAATATTAAATGGACAATGAGAAGAAACATAACTCTTCTACAGGTTGTTGTGGAATGCATGTTGTCTTGTTTGGTGACATTGTGTTGAAAATATTATTACAAACAGAACAATTCAATGCACAGAATTAATTGAATATTACACAGTAGTTTTCATTTGATCACAGTGATTATTTGGTTGGTGTTATTTCCTTTTACAGAAGGGTTTTATGGATTACTAATTAATTTTATGAACATTATCCACTCTCTTTCCCTACCATTATTTCATTTTTCTCTAATTACAACCCCATCGCCTTCCCACATTCATTTTTCACTCCCTGACCTAAAATTTACTTACATTCAAGAAGAATTTTGTATTGAAGCAGTTTGAAGTCATAGTTTCTTGGTTGGATCACAGTGTTATTTTCTTTGGTTTGCATTACAGTTGATTGTTTGTTGTATTTGAGTAGTAACCATGTTTCTTTTCCCCCTCATTTGATCATGTTTCACTCAATACAAACCCCTCACATATCCTAGGACCTTTTTTTCATCCCCTGCTCATTGACAATAGTTAAACAATTTATATGGATTGGATTTCATGAGTCTGATATGTTGTTGAGCCA
Source organism: Picea mariana (assembly GCA_032191745.1). Classification (NCBI taxonomy): domain Eukaryota; kingdom Viridiplantae; phylum Streptophyta; class Pinopsida; order Pinales; family Pinaceae; genus Picea; species Picea mariana. Next base: position 386,509 of record JASDQU010100793.1, read on the forward strand.
AAGTTTGTTCATATTTTTAAGAAGTTGTCATGTATGGTTGTAAAGGAACTATTTTCTAATCAATCAAGCATGCAAAAATGAGATTTTTTAGCTGAGGTAGACATGGCAAAGGCAACCGAGGGAGAGGTAATTGGAATAGAGGCCCAATAAGGCCAAGATTCTCCATACACTTTGACACTGACTCGCAAGAGTTAGGCCAGTTGTTTCAGGCTTGATTTTTCAATTGGATTGGGCAAGGACTGGTCCAACCTAGTCCTGAAAGGCCTCCCTTCCAATCTCCACAAGCCCCTGGTATCCCCGTGCCCCCTCATGTCTCATTACAACTTGAGGACCCCAAAAATGATGGATGGCAAGAGATTATCCACCCAGCAGTCTCCCAACATCGTGGCTGGCCCAATTTATCCTATCTTCTCCCTCGCCTATTAACCATATTGTCCAAGTTGCACCTATCCACTCACCAGTTCATTCCTCTCATGCTAGAAAAAGGTTGAAAACCAAGGCCCATCATGCCCCTGATAAAGTAAAAGACAATGTTGCCCCTTCCTCACCCTCCAATGGATCTGATAAATCCCTGTCTTCCTGGATGCATTTGAGGGATGATTTTTCTCATGTGATCAACAAGATTAGGCCTAAAGGCTCAGCGCAGCCAAAGGAAAAGTCAAAGAAATCAAAGGGTGACAGCAGAAGTCAAGGAAAGATTGCATCTTGGAGTGGAAAATATGGTTTTTGAGTTTTATTTTATTTATTGTTGATGACAGTTGACTTCAGAAGTTTTGGACGACATGTTTTCTTTGGATATATGAGTGATATAATTTTTTTTTTAAATAATTTCAAATATCAATGAGATAAATTGTCAAATGTGAATGTGATGATGGGAGTCACGAGGGGTGTTTTGCTTAATTAAATAGTTATGTTATGATTGTTAAGAGCTAAAGGGAGTCACAAGGGGTCCCACCTACTAGTTATTATTTATTTAAAACCATTATTATGATTTTTTAATTTCCCCCCCTAACTAAAAAGTTGGTTGAGATTTTAGTTAACTTAACTAATGAGGTAGTTCAACTACTTCAACCAATTCTAATTTGCTTAAAGGCAAAAGGAAAGGGAGGAAAAAGTGGAGGATAGAAGGAGAAGCATACTAAGGTTTGCTCTTTGATTTTATGCTGAGATAGTTCAGTTTTCATTCATTCCTTAATCTATCACAAGCCTAATTATTTTTTTATGATAGCAGGGTCTTATTGTAGACAAAAATATTCAGGGCTGAATTACATCATTCAGACACTTGTTTTTCAGAGGTTTTGATCTATCTTTGATAGTCTGTGTAGACTTTTATGTTTATGAATTAGTTTTCATGACTGACAAAGGATATTGTGCAGAGTTCAGTGGGTAGCAATTTGTGGCAAGATGATCCATCTTTTAGAGTTCAATTTTTTTATTTTCTGTCAGAGATCCTTTTGTATGTTCCATCGGGGATGTCTAAGTTTGACTTTGGTCCAAAATTTCTGCACAAAATTTTGTAAAGAGAATGTCTCTTTGGTGAATTGGAATGAAATAAATGATTGATTTATGTCTCATCTATCTTGATTATCATCTTGGTGTCTTTACTTATGTCTCTACATTTATTTCAGGAACTATTATATTTAGAAAATAATATTAAAATGAATTTTCCAACAAGCTTTTATTTGCCAAAAAGACTAGCCTAAGCACTTGTAATCAATACTTGTGAGTTAGGATTTTATTTTTGATGGCTATAAACATAGGGTGAAATTCTCGTCTATTTTTCTTTAGCCAAGTAGAAACTGAAAATTCTTGAGTAAGATCATTTCATATCTTTTCCTCAACAAGCGTCAACACTTATGTATATTTAAGAGGGCCTACATTCTTGTAAAAAAAGAATCTTATGCATTATCTTTTTACACACATCAAATATTTTTGTTTCTTGTGCTAATTGGACAAAATCAATTAAATAATGTGTCTATCATATTTTGTATCATATTGTGGAAAAAAAATACCAAACTTGGTAATCATTTTTTTACTAGAGCTAGTAAAAAAAATTTACTAACTTGATAAAAAAAATTACTAGAACTTGGCAAAAAAATTTACTTGGGTAAATTCGTTTTACTATAACCACTAAAAAAATTCTTTTTACCTAGGTAATTGTTTTTTACTAGACCTATAACAATGTAAATCAGTCAAAACTAATCATAAAAATACCCTACCAGTTGCCAGAAACATGGTGGAGATCCACTCAAAATTGGATAAATTATAAGATAAACAAAAGGAAAAAGATAGGAAGTATGAAGAACTTAAGTAGAAAAATGACTACTTGGAGAAACGTGTCACTCGGAATCATGATTCCCTACAACAAGAACAAACAAATCTAAGAGACTTAGTCACTCAGAATCAAAATTCCTTACAACAAGAACAAACAAAGCTAAGAGCCTTGATCAATAAAAATCATGTGGAATTGAAGGACATCTTAGCAAATCTTGCAACATAGGTCAGTTCTATAAGTGTTTACATCCCACAACCAAATTATTCAAGAACTTATAATGGACTGTTGAGCCCCTCTAGTACCTTAACTCCACAACTGAACATACCCCCTCACAACATGGTAATCACTAGCCAATTTCCATCATATACAAATCAACCAATTTTCACATACTCGATAAGAGAAAATCTTGAATTATCAAAGTTTGATGGGAATGAAAAATAAGGTGTGCCATGTTTTAACAAGGAAGAACAATATTTTGAAATTCATGGTATCAATAATGATGATGAAAAAATCAAGTATGCTTCCATGCAACTAGAAGGAGATACATACAATTGATACATGTTGTGGAAGAAAACATCATTTTCGATTAGTTGGAATACATTTAAGGATGACTTCTTTAAAATATTCCAGCGTATCAAAGAAGAATATTTTTTATTAGAACTTACTAGACTACAATAAAAGGGAAATGTGGATGAAATATTAGCTACAAGAGTATCGAGGGTGTCTACCAAACATCTAATTGAATCATATATAACCAAACTTAAGCCATGCATCTAAAAAAAATTAAAACTACATGATATTACAACCATGGAAACAACCATACACAAGACAAAAGTTGCAGAAAAAATGTTTGAAAGGTCATCATTACAAAAATTTGATAAGACTTATTCATGACGAAAAGAGAATGATTGTGGGTACCATGGAGACAAGTGGTCACCCAAACACAAATGCATCACCCAACAATCATATGGACATGAATATGAAAAAGAATCTGACACCTCCAGAAGCAACTCTAAGGAGGAAGTAAAGAGGAAAGAGAACAATTGTCATAGATGAGGTAAAAAGTGGGCTGCAATCCATAGATGTGCACCCAATCACACATATAATTTCAAAATTATAGGTTGTAACTGTTGAAGAAGACATGACGGACACTGACAAGGATGAAAATTCACCAAAGGTGTCAATAGATTTAATCACATGCATTAAAAAAACAAACGAGGAAGATGAATCAAAGGTTTTAGTCCAAGAAAAAGAAGTACAAACACCTATGGTACATTATACCCCACTCGATTTGAGGAGAAAGGGTATTATTTGTGATAGTCTCGATGGAAAACCTATGATATTTTTTTAGGCTTTTTAACCACTTACATGGTGCAAAATTTGAAGTGGCGCTACTGCTAGCATGTTTTATACTTATTGTAAGGTATTTGTCTAGAAGGGAGTGGAGACCCTCGCCCCAAGTCCTCAAGGAGACGGAACTTGGGGTTGCTCTAGAACAAATATTCAAACTAGTTGGGCAAGTGGATACCTTGGGCATACAAATGCATCAAGGGGATTTCCCAAGTACAAAGCAACCAATAGATTGGGGCACACCAGCATGAGTATCACATCAAGGTTGGGTCGCATTGGTCCCAAGGGGCACGACGGTTGACAAGCGCATGGGTTCATTTGGGCAATCGGGTTTTCAAATGGGTGCGATGATTCATTTAGGAGATTGGGTCCGCAAAGGGTTGCAATGATTTTCTTGGGCATGATGGTTCATGAAGGGGTATGACACACCCAAAGGACATGATGGTGACCTTTGGAGTCCCTGTAAGAGAACAAGGGTGCACAACTAAGGAGGGGATATTTAAAGAACAAGGAGAGCAAGATCAACTCTATGATTATGAGGCATACTTAGGAAAAGAGAGGCTAGCTTYCTTAAGGATCCAAATCACTCCACATGGGAGGACTTGTGTAGCCTTGAGGTGATTCTATGGAAAAWTTTGGGATGAACTTTTTTTGGTTGAGTTTGGGGGAAGTCTTGTCACAGGTTGGAATGAGGCATTCTAGGAGACAGAACCATGGGTCTGTGTGAAATCTTGTAGCTGAGAAGAGATGGTGAGTCTGTGGTGGATGCACRTTTGGGGTGCTCCAAATAAGTTGTGAATGTTKATTAATTGGGTTGGTTATCATTGATGTCAACCCTTGAATAAAGTACGATAGACAATTTTGGTAGCGCCGGTAGTTTGGTTAAGGAACCTGAGTTAGTTTGAGGAATAATGTAATGGAGATCATTGAATTTGCAGGTGAGACTATTTTATATGGATATTAAATGTCATTCCATTTTCGATGATATGTGGTATGTCAAGTAGTTCCTCACGGTTGAGGATATATGTCTTAGTGAAGTTGGAGAACCCTCATGAGTTATATAGAATCCCCTAGAAGGTCAAAGAAGTCAATTTATTCTACAAGCTCCTAGAATAAGTTTACTAGTCAAAGTGGTTGTAACTAGGAGTTAATCATGAGTTAAGTTGTTGCAAAAAGAAAATAATTAAAAATAAATTAGTTGCAACTAGAAGTGGTGATATTACTATTTGTGGATAAAGTGATTATAAGTGGACAAAGTAGTTAGAAGTGGCTTAGCCCCAAAAGAAGGAAGTTGGGTAAAACAGTTAGAAGATATCCCCTAGAGGAAGCTACTTGGAGAGTATAAATAAGAGAGCAAGGGTCTCTTATTAGTACCTATTGAGCACATTGAATATCTATTATTTTGTGAAATTTTTATTGCAGGTGCTTATTGATACATCTGAAGTAACGCAAGTATGAGGTAGAAAAGGAGGTTTGACGGCGAAAATCTCGGAGTTTCAGAAAAACCCTAGTTTTTTAGGTGTACATGAGCTGTAGTGGAGGAAGGTGTGTATGTACACGGGATGTAGTGGAGGAAAGCATGTACATACGTGAGTTGTATAAGGGAAAGTTGTGTACATATGAAAAGGTCATACAAACTTGAGTAGATGTGGGTGTGAGGTCCCTAGAGTCTGAAAGCAAGTTCCCAAGACATCATTCTACAAGTTCATATCAGCTACAGAAGTTTTGGTATGGTTACATGTTTGTTTTGATGCTTAGATTTGCTTATTATATGGTGATGCTTGATGCATTCTTGATATGGTTGGTATTGTACTTGGATATGGTGTATGTTGGTTGTTTGTTTGAGTAAGAATAACTCTTATGTATGGCACATACTACAAAAATATAGTGTTGGTATGTCTAGTATTTATCATTGGCACATCTTGTTGGGTTGAGTGTTGAGGCATATCTTGTATTTCTTGGTATATGGTTGATGGATTTTGGTTGTGATGTGTTGCTGAAGTTGTTGGTTTAGTTTGAGGCTGCATAACATTGAGGGTTTGATGTCTATTCCATGTGAGGGTTTATTACACATGATTATTATTGTATGCACATGTATGGCACATGACTAGAGGGACATAGATGCACATGGTTTGAGTGATCTTATTGTCATATTGGGTATGAGATATATGTTATCATATTTGATCTATTGAGGAGATTATTGGTACAGGTTATTGTTATATGTTGATACAGGTTATTGGTACAGGTTGATTACGGGTTATTGGTACAGTTTGACTGCAGGTTATTGGTACAGGTTGGTTATAGGTTGTTGGCAGAGATTGGTACAGATTTACAGTGGTATATTTCATAGTGACAGGATGGCAGTAGTTTCATCAGTTATTTGACACTTATATTCTAGGGCAGTTGGATGGGGAAAGGATAGGTGGTTGTAGCCACCTTCTGGTCGTAGCCAGAGAACATAAGGGGTTGTATCCTCCTTCTCGTTGGAGCCAGAGAATTAGGTAGTTGGAGCTTCCCTTAGGTTATAACCTAGAAATATAGAGGGTTGGAGCCTCCTTTCAATTTCAGTTGGAGAACAAAGGAAGTTGGTGCTTCCAATGAATTTAATTCTTAAAGACATATAAGAAAAATCATTTCATGGTTTTTTGTCGCATTGGGTTTCCACGTATAAATATTAGTGTATTTAATATGTGTATGATTGATAATTGTTCATGGTTTATTTATTTTTCACTTGTTGAATGATATTGGTAATTGATCATAAAGATAAACAACACTTATATACTATGGTTAAAAAGGATTAAAAATCTCTATTATTTATTCCCCTCTAAGTAATCCAACAATTGGTATCAGAGTAGGTCCTTCAAGAGATAGTTTAACCATTGGAAGGATATCATGGATTACTCTAAGATTGGAATACCACAGGTTGATGGGGAATATTATTTCTTCTGGAGAAGAAGGATGAAGACACACATACAAGAACTAGGATTTGATGGTTGGCAATCAGTGGTAGATGGATACAAAGAACTAGCCATTCCTCCAACAGATAAAGATGGAAAGAAACTTGAAGAAAATAATTCAAGAGATACAAGTGCACTCCTGAATGGTTTGTTTAAATAAATATTCACCAAATTTATGCATTCTGACTCCACAAAGGACATCTAGGTCAAGTTTAAGAATGTATACGAAGGAGATGAGAAAGTCAAAGAGGTTATGCTGATACTGAGAGGGGGGTGAATCAGTATCAAGTGCAATTTGAAAACTTTTTCAACTTATACATCAACCAGATTATATATTCAATTATATCCAATGAGAAATTAACAATAGTAGAAGAGTTACACAATACACCATGCACAATATATGATAAATAATCAATAGTTATTGTTCATGGGAAGTAATGAGTTCCAAGGGAAGCTACAGCTTCCAAATATAAAGGGAGGGATAAACCTCCAAAAGGAAGATACAATCCTCCAATATAAAGAGAGGGTTGACCTCTCCATCCTTTCCCCTTCCTTTCACCCAAAAATGATTTATAGAGAAAATGGTAGACCTTATTCAATTCTAGTTTATTCACGAGAGCGAACTTGTACAAAATGCCCCGTGATCAATGTTTAACATCAGATTCTGAAATTTGTACACAAGAAACTACAACCCGTATGCTTTCCAATGCAATTTGTGTCACTTCATTTTGATTCTCTTTGAAGAAGTTATGATTGTTTTACTCGGAACACCTGTTTATGGCTAGCTTCAGGACTAGTCAAAAACCCTATCTTCCACAGAGTGTATCTCCAAAATTATAGCGAATAAAGAGATGAAATTTTTACCACGGGTACCTAGATATGTATTCTCAATACCATACCAATTTCACCATATGAATCGTTCTATAAAAAATATTATAGTGAAAATAGTAAGATAACCTATGGGTAAAATCATGAAGCTGGGTAACACTTTCGTGACAATCGGGTTTCCAAAATTTCTAGCGGCAATTTTTCGACCAAAAAGAATTTTTTTCGGCCGAAAAGTTTC
>JASDQU010100793.1:394263-427606 GCA_032191745.1 Picea mariana
GCCGAAATGTTTATTTTTAACGGATTCCGTTAAAAACTAGATTTCGGCCGAAAACCTTAAATGAGAGTGTTTGCAGGAAATTGCAAATTCTCTTCATCTTATTTCATCTTTGGAGGTAGCGGACTCCTACAAATACTTAGAATTTAGTTTGAGAATTGATACCAACATTTTCAAAATTGAATCTACTTTCATTGGGTATAATTTCTTTTCATTTTCATTGTTTTTATCTAATTTTATTTAATTTTATAAAAAAATCACTGCATAATATTTTTAAGTGAGATTATGATTCGGTGAAATGAAAAAACCATATCTCTAAAAATACACAATGGAAAATTATGGAAAAAATATATTCATAATTGTTGAAATGTTCTCGTCAAAAGGGTATTTTTAGATTTTACTTTTAAGTAAAAATTAATATAGATACAAGGTGTAGAAAAACACGTGTTTAAAATATGCAACGTTTTCAACTTGGTCAACTTAAAAAAAATCTAGAAATTATAATATTCATCCATTAGATTCAAAATTATAGTCATAATAAAATAGAGTCTCTGTAGATTGTTGTAGTATATTTCATTTCTTAAAAACATAAGTTTAATAATAGATACATTGTTGTGGAAAACAATAACTCATTATCATTCATTTCATGTTTAACTAACATATTGTTAAACAATTGTCAAATTGACATATCAAATCTTGATAAAAAAAAATGAAAAATAGTCATTGGAAAGATAACAAAATTATTTAGAAGTTTTGTTTTTACTGTAAAGTGAAATTCTAAATACAAAAAATACTTTTGTATGCCGTAAATTGAAGAACTTGTGAAAATACAATTTTTTTTGTCATAAAACAAGCAAAAGTGTTACCCAGCTTCATGATTTTACCCCTATAAATAACATGCCTTAGAACACATCACCAAAAGACGTCATCCTCCCTTGAAATCCAGCCTTCTTTACTTCAGATTTCCTCTTAAATTCGACTTATATCTCCTTGTTCATTAACAAACTTGTGTATGTTGAAAAATGAATGTTTAATGAGATGTATTTATACCCTTTATGTCACTTCCTTTTAACATTAGGGCCAACCTGACACTTTCTTATTTTGTAATTATTTTCTTTAATTATCTTCAGGGCCGACCTGTACTTCCTTCTTCAATTCACTTTGTCATATTCAAAAATTCATTTCTCCTCAACCATGAGGATCCATGTGATGTTCAACCTACCACCGGAAACAACATGATGTATACTATCCATCCATGGGTGTTGTATCTGCATGTGCATTGTCCTTCATGTCCAAATACCTTCATCAATATTGCGGTCCAAAAGCCAATGGCTAGGGTTGACATCAATGACTACAACCAATGACTAGGGTTGACATCGATGACAACAACCAATCTTCCAACAATCTCCCCCTTTGTCATTGATGGTGACACTCATGTTCTCTCTATCCTCATGCTCATGGTTACTCTCCCCCTTTGACATCAATGGCAAAGGGTGGGGCTGCTCCCCTTGAGTTTAATGGAAAAAGGTAACTCTCTTCTTTGGGGTTGCTCCCCTTGAACATATAGCACTTAATAACACTTGATTTTTATGGTCTCTTTCTTCCTTGGAGATTTTTCGTGGATCTAGGATGTATATGTTACTTGGTCTTCTTGTTGCGGTTGCAACCAATCTTCCTGAACCTTCTTCTTTGATTTTTCATCTTTGTGAGTCAAATGTGAGAGTATATCCTTGATCACACATTTTACTAACACTGAGTAGATTATGTTTCAAGTCTTAAACCAATAGGACATTCTTTGCTTTTACATTTTTTATTCCAAGCTCTACTACACCTTTTCCAAGTATTTTGGCAGATGAGTCATCTCCAAATGCAACATTTCCACACTTTCTCTTTAAGATGGTGAATTTGTCTTGATCCTCGGTCATGTGTGAAGAACATCCTCTGTCTATGTACCATTCATATTCTTCTTTACATTCTTCAGTAGTCAATGCTATTCGACAATATTCATTGTTTGGAATATATTTCCTTCTCCATACTATTGTTGGCATAGGGACATTTGGCATAGGAGCATATTCATTCATATATCTACAATCTCATGCTTTGTGACCAAGATAATTACATTTATAGCATACAATATTTTTGTCCATCAATGGAGACAACGAATTATAACTTCTGTTGAAAAATCCATGATTGTTTCCATATCTTCTATTTACACCATTCATGTTTCTTTCATTGTTTTTCCTTTCATTGATTTTGCAATTAATTTCCTTATGTCCAAAATTTTTGCAAGTATAACAATGACCAAGAAAGAAATTTTGATACCTGGGAGTAAGTTACCTTCTTTGTGATGTAGTCCATCTAGGTTCATGATCTAATCTTCTTTAGTTTCCTTCATATTGATTGAAGCTTCTTTCATTCCTGAAGGTAGTAGGTCTTCTTGGATATTCATCTCTTTTGTAATCATTCCTTCTTTCTGGTATCCTGGTCCACTTCTCATCAATTGTCTATGTAGATATTTCTTCAACCTTCTTGTTGGTATTTTCATCTTCTTTGTATGAAGTTTCACCCATGCATCCAAGATGTGTTAAGTCTTTTGGAACTTGAGATATTCTTAAGCTCTTCCTCAATGAGACAACTTATTGTTCAAGTTTCTCATGATCTTCTTCTTTCTTCATCATTTGGACATTCCTTACTTCTCCTATTCTTATTGCTTCTTCGAATAGAGTTTTCAAGGAAATGGTTTCTTCTCTTAGTTTCTCAAAGTCTTATAATTGTTTCTTCCATCTTTCAATTGTCTTTTCACAACTACCCAATTCACTTCTTAGTTTTCAATGCATGTTTTTGAGCTTGATATTTTGAATCTCAACATGCTTCAATTTTTTAAGATTCTCATCTTCTTATTGAATCATTTCTGCTTCATGATTTTCTTCTTCTTCATTGGACTTTTCTTCTTCAGTATCATCTCTTTCAATCCTTGGATAAGGACATTCAAATTCAACATGTCCTACTCCTTCACAATTAAAGCAAAGGAACTGACCTCAATTTGCTTCTTTGAAATTTGAGATGTCGTAAATTTCTTCAACTTCTTCTTCTTCTTCTTTTGCTTCTTCCCTTGCAAAAAGGTATTGTATCTTGTCCCAAAGATATGTTTCTAATGCACATGATCCCACCTTGGATTTCACTGAATCTGTCAATCCATCCAGGATGGTATCTATTGCTAATTTGTTGTTCCTTCTTGATTCCTTCTGAGCTATAGTTTTTGGTTTCTTCAAAGCATTGTATCTTGAAGCAATTGAGAACCAAACATTTCCCCCAAGAGCTTTCAAGTAAGTTTCCATTCTGTTACTCCAGTATTCAAAATTGCTTCCATCAAATGGTGGAATCTCATTTGGAATTTTGTCTTCCATTTCTTCTTAGGATCTTCCTTCCAATGGTTAAATTGTACTGAAGGTAACCTGCTCTGATACCAATTGTTGATACTGAGAGCAGGGTGAATCGGTATCAAGTGAAATATAAAAAAAAAAATCAACTTATACTTCAACCAGATTATATATTCAATTATATCCAATGAGAAATGAACAATAGTAGAAGAGTTACACCAATAAACCACAATACACCATGCACAATATATGAGAAATAATCAATAGTTATTGTTCATGGGAAGTAATGACTTCCAAGGGAAGCTACAGCTTCCAAATATAAAGGGAGGGATAAACCTCCAAAAGGAAGATACAATCCTCCAATATCAAGAGAGGGTTGGCCTCTCCATCATTGCCCCTTCCTTCCACCCAAAAAGGATTTATAGAGAAAATGGTAGACCTTATTCAATTATGGTTTATTCAAGAGAGAGAAATTGTACAAAATGCCCCGCGCTCAATATTTAACATAAGATTCTGAAATTAGTACACAAGAAACTAAAGCCCGTACGATTTCCAATCAAATTAGTCTCACTTAATTTGGATTCTCTATGAATAAGTTATGATTTTTTTACCTGGAACACTTGTTTATGAATAGCTTTAGGACTAGTCAAAAACCCTATCTTTCACAGAGTATATCTCCAAAATTATAGCGAATAAAGAGCTGAAATTTTTACCACATGTACCTAGATATGTCTTCTCAATACCATACCAATTTCACCGTATAGAAAAAAAATTATAGCGAAAATGGTAAGGTGACCTGTAAATAACATACCTTAGAACACATCACCAAAAGACTTCGTCCTCCCTTGAAATATGGCCTTCTTTACTTCAAATTTCCTCTGAAATTCGACTTATATCTCCTTGTTCATTCATAAACTTGTGTATGTTGAAAAATTAATGTTTAATGAGATGTATTTATACCCTTTATGTCACTTCCTTTTAACATTAGGGCTGACCTGGCACTTTATTATTTTGTAATCATTTTCTTTAATTATCTCCAGGGTCGACCTGTACTTCCTTCTTCAATTCATTTTATCATCTTCAAAAATTCATTTCTCCTCAACCATGAGGATACACGTGACGTGCCACCTACCACCAGAAACAAAATGATGTATACTATCCATCCATGGGTGTTGTATATGCATGTGCATTGTCCTTGATGTCCAAATATATTCATCAATCTTACGGTCCAAAATCCAATGGCTAGGGTGGACATCAATGACTACAACCAATGACTAGGGTTGACATCAATGACAACAACCAATATTCCAACAGGTTAAACTTCAAATTTTCAGAGCAAAATTTGAACAAATGAAGATGAATGAAGAGGAGAACATAGCTTCCTATTGTCTATGAGTTGATGAAGTAGTAAACAATATCAAAGGATTGGGAGATGAGGTAAATGAATAGTTTTTTGTCAAAAAGGTATTGAGATATCTACCAATGAGATTTGATTCAAATATTTCATCACTAGAAGAGAGAGAGGATCTAGCTACATTGACCATGGATGAGTTTCATGGGACACTCGCATCTTATGAGATGAGAACAGAACAAGATAATTTGATTACAAAAGAAACGACACTTAAATAATCCAATGATTCAAAGAAAAAGGGCAAGCAAAAGGAAAACCCAAATAGCAGTAGCAATGACATCTCATAAGACAATGAATAAGTAGCCAACTTCGTCAGAAGGATGAAAAAGGGAACCGGAAAATATAGAGGTAAGCTTCCATTTATTTTTTTTAATTACGATGACATTTGTCATTTTGCTAAAAAATGTCCCCATAAGATAAAGAAAAGGAATGAATAAGATGGTTCAAATAGAAAACAAACATATAAAGGAAAAAGAACCAAAAATAAGTTTTTCAAGAAAATATTTTTCACCAAAGAAGATAGCACCTCATCAGATGAAGATGAAGTCAGTGAAAGTGATACAGAAAGGGTTCTATGCATGGTAGTAGAATATTCTGATGAAGAAGGATCCGAAGAAGAATATGAAGAGGCAGAAGTTGACTATAGAGAAAAATTATTGAGTTCCATAGAAGTTATAAAATGAGAGAAGAAGAAAAACAGGTCACTTCAGGTAGAACTAAGAGAAAGGGAAGTTCAGAATCCAGAATCTAAAGAACTAGAGAATATGATCACTAAATTAAAAATCTAAATAGAGGAAGATAAGAGAATTGAATAAACACTTAGAGAACAATTAGAGGAAAGAGACAGGATCATTGGAAATTTGGAAGCAGAGATTGTCAGATTAAGAAAATATCTTCAAAAGAAAAACATGTAGAACAAGTCCAAAGTTTTGAATGAGATTATTAGCAGTCAAAGGCCAAATCATGACAAGTCTGGACTAGGATAAAACCAGAAAGAAAAAGGATCAAGCTCCAAAACAACATAACCAAGAAGCCACGTAGAGACAATTAGGGGATTTCCTGAGAAGAAATAAGACAAGAAGTTCCACAAGGAAGATCACAGAAACACTCCTCCACCCAGAAGGTTCAGATTTCAGAATCAACGACAGTCAAAAACAAGAAGGCCTCAAGAAGAAGAAGAAGGGTTCATAAGAGTAACTCGTTTTAGAAGATCTACAGCTCCCATGTATCAAACTATCTTTCTTGTTTTATGTTATTCATGTAACAATTTTGGACATAAGGTTGTGAATTGCAGAGCAAATAACAAGAACAGAGACAACTATGAAAGTTATCCATGAAATGATAATTCAAGAAGGCCTAGAGAAACATAGAACATAAGCTACAACTGATTTGAATCCTTGAGTACTAATATGGAATGTTACAAGTGCAACAACTTTGGACACATGGCCAAAGATTGTAGAATGAAGGTTCCTTCAATAGAATCACAACAGAATAACAATAGTCACCGACAGAAACCTCAAATAAAATGGATAAAAATCATAATCAGTACAACAATGAAGAATTCACACTTGATCTACAAGATAAACACAAGAAATGTGGATGGTATGTTTATAGTGGATGCTCAAATCACATGACAAGTGATAAGGATAGATTTCTAACTTTGAGAACAGAAAGAGATGGATCAGTCTCCTTTGGAAACGATGACTCATCCAGAATCATTAGAAGAGGCACAGTTAGAATTGGAAATAAGGATACCAAGGCATAGAATGTTATACTAGTGGAAGATATGAAACAAAATCTTCTGAGTGTAATTCAAATGTGTGACCAAGGTCACAAAATTGTGTTTGATTCATAGAAGTGTGAGATAAGAAAATTAGGTTCAGGTAGAGTGGTTGTGACAGTTGTGAGAACTTTAAGAAACATATATGTATTAAGTGAAATTGGAAATGAAAAGTGTTTTCTAGGAAAGGAAGATGGAATTTGGCTATGGAACAGAAGAATGGGTCACATCAACTTTGATAATCTTGTCAAGGTTAGTAAAAAAAAAGCAGTCATACAAATTCCGTAGATCACAAAGACAACCAACACTTTATGCAAGAACTGTCAAGGAAAGCAAACCAAGACCAGTTTCAAGTCAAAGGAATACTCCACAACAAAACCGCTGGAAATTGTGCATATTGATCTAATTGGACGAACTAGAACAAAGGGGTTGAAATGTGAGTAGTATTTTATGATATTGGTTGATGATTATACAAGAATGACTGTAGTTTTTTTCTCGGGAATAATTTAGAAGCATTCTAGAACTTCAACATATAAAAGGAGATGGTTGAAAATCAAATAGATTCGAAAATCAAATGTTTGAGATTGGATAATGGAGGAGAGTTTACTTTAAAGAAATTTATGGACTTTTGCAGTATGCATGGGATAAAAAGGCAATTCTTCGTTGTCAGGACACTACAACGGAATGGAGTCATCAAAAGGAAGAGCAATATAGTATAGGAAATGGCTCGAACTATGTTAATGGATTCCAAGTTGACAGATGTCTTTTGGGCACATGCAGTGCATACAAAAGTTCACATTCAAAATAGAGGAATCCTCAGAAACAAAAGTGATAAAACTCCCTACAAGCTATGGAAAGGAAGACCAATGAATGTGAATCATTTCAAATTATTTGGAAGCAGATGCTACATAAAAAGAGAATATGGTAGAATGGGAAAGTTTGATTCTCGCGTGGACAAAGGCACTTGTAGGGTACTCAAGTACAAGGAAATCATACAAATACTTCAATATAAGGCTCAAAAAAATTGTGGAAAGAATCAATGTGACATTTGATGAGACAAGTGGATGAATAATAAATGAAGAAGAAAAGGATTCAATAGAATAAGTTCACTAAGAAGAAGAAAAGGAAGAAGAAGTAGCAAAAGAGAAAGATGAAGAAGAGTAGTTAGAAGTAGAAGAGAAAGAACAACAAGATATTTAAGTACCTCCAAAGACACCTAGCAGATGAATACAGAAGAATCATCCATCAGATCATATTATTGGGAACAAATATGCAAGAGTTGAGACTAGAAGAAGAATTCATTCACCAGAAAAACTACACTTAGAACTCTTATCTACAATTGAGCCAAGAAGTTTTGAAGAATCCAGTGAGGATGAATTCTGGATAAAATCCATCGATGAAGAATTAGATCAGATAGAAATGAATGACACTTGGGAACTGGTTCCAAGGCCAAGGTACAAGAATGTGATTAGTACAAAGCTAGACTGGTATGTAAAGGATATGCTCAGGTTGAAGGTATCGACTTTGAAGAGACTTTTTCCCCAGTTTCTAGAATGGAAGAAATCAGATTGATCCTCACTTATGCATGCTCCAATAATATTAAAGTGTATCAGATGGATGTGAAATTACCCTTCCTGAATGGGGATATAGAAGAAGAAGTCTACATTGAGAAACCAAAAGTATTTCAATTGCCAGAGAATGAAAACTATGTTTGCAGGTTGAAGAAGGCCTTGTATGGTCTCAAACAACCCCCCCAGAGCATGGTACTCCAGAATGGATAGATACTTACTGCAGTAAGGGTTTAGGAAAGGGAATGCAGACAACAACCTCTACATTAAGGTAAATCAAGATAGTATTTTTTTAATTGAAGTTTATGTTGAGGATATTATATTTGGAAGTAATGATGACAAAATGAGCCAGAAATTTGCAAAGGATATGCAGAATGAGATCAAAATTTCATTACTTGAAGAACTATCCTTCGTTTTGGGTCTTTAGATATGTCAAAGCAACAAAATCATTTTTATCTCTCAAACCAAGTATATCAGAGAAATTCTAAATAGGTTGGAAATGGAAGATTGCAAACCAATCAATACTCTTATGCAGACTAGTTGTAAGTTAAGTAAAGATAATGATTCAAAGTATACAGATCAGAGGTAGTACATGTCAATGATTGGAAGCTTACTTTATGTGACAGCATCTAGACCAGATGTAATGTAGGCAGTTGGATAGGTTTGTTGGGTTATGAAAAATGTACAAATATTCCCCTCATTCCCATGATTTATGATATAATCTTGATTGACTTTTATGTTACTTAGGAATAAAATAGGTTAGGAAACGATTAAAATGTCTTCCAGAAATATTATTGAGTTGTATTTTATAAATTCTAAAATATGGTTGGAATTGTTTGATTTTGTTACAGGAATGGGTAATTATTGGTAAACCAATGATAGCTGAAAAGATTTTGAAGATACGTAATCTATTAGAGGTTAAAGATATTGGGCGCAAAGCAGTTTCAAGAGAGATTAGTTCTCTATTTTGTAAACTTGATAAATAGTAATAGTGATCCTGAGGATCTCTTTATCCTCAGGATAGCTTAATTTAACCATATTTTGTAATATATAAAGGGTAATGGATCCTGGAAAGGATCATCTAAGAATTTTATCCAAGCATTTAGAATTCAGAATTGCCCTACGCAAGTAATTTTTGTAAATGTTGTATCAGTTATGGAATTAATAAGGCTTTGAACGTTTTCATCATTTTCGCATACTGAGTTTCTAGCAGCAGTGCTTGTGAAAACCTAGGGCCCAGTCTGAAGGAGTTACTACCTCAATATGTAATTGTATCAGTTTGATTTTTGTTTTGTGCTTTAAATCTCTCTTGCAATAGTTAAGATAAATGCATAAGTGTGTTAATGCTTTCATGTTGTTTGCTTATAGAAGATAGATGCTTCATTTTGAATGTTATCAATTGTTGTTGCAGTTTCCATTGTTGTAGTTTATTGCTTGACAGTTCCTCTCATTTTCACATTCATTGTTCCCTTTCTCTTAAATTAGCATTTGTTGTCCCTTTCGCTTAAATTAGCATTTGTTGTCCCTTTCGCTTAGTTTAGTATTTGTTGTTCCTTTTTGCTTAATTAGCAATTACTATTCTTTCCATTTATTGTTATGTTCTCAATTTACAGTACTCAGCTATTTATTTCCAGCAAATTAGATAGTCATCAATAGATCAGTTTATTAAGCTTTTCCATAGATTCAATTATTGTTTCTTAATTAGATCAATTTAGCAATTTAATTCATGCTTTTAATTCATAGCATGTTATAGATCAGATTTCAATCCTGTTATGCAAGATCTTAGTTTTAGAAGTTTAATGAATGTGTGAGGAACTTGATTGTTGATAAACTCATATTTGCTTTAACTACAGGGTCTTAGCCTCTACGAGCTATCTGCATAGACTTTGTTGATATTCTTGAAATAAAAGGATGAATCCTCAGGTTGATAAATTAATTTTAAACTAAGGTTGTTTTTAGGACATATTTAGAGCYCAACATTTTGGTGCCATTGTCGGGGAGAGTGTCAAAGGTAGCATAGGTTGTGTCTATGGAGGATGAGGTATGGAAGATGGAAGATAAGAACCTATGCGGGAAATAAGTAAAATGCKTATTCCAGCACCTACCTCCAGCTGATATATCGAGGTTATATAGGTGTTTAGAATTTTTGTTTGAAGTGTGTATGACTAAAAGGAAAGAACCTGAAAAACCAAAAACCCCACCAAAAAATACCAAATCCCAGGGCTCGGTGCTCCCTGGGAGAAAAACTTTCATAGACGACATCAACTGAAAAGTTGAATCTCAGGCTTCGGTTGGACCCAGGAGAGGCTCCACCCAAATTCCTCAAGAATCAGTTTCACCAACTACAGCCCATGTTGAGGTTCACAGCAAAACTGGAGGGACTGAGCAAAGTTTTCAAAGTATAGATTTTCCACATCTTAGCCCTTTAGATGAGGTAAATTCTTGTAATATGGAGGAAGGAGAAGCGGAAACTATTGGGGTTTCTAAGGAAAACCCATCACCACCACCTGATCCTGAATCTCCTATGAAAGGAGAAGGCATACCTAAAATATCGGATAGAGGTAGTGCAATCAAATCCCCTAGGGGATCAAATAATCAATCAAAAGAACACCCAGGCCAAGAAATTCCTGAAGATTATTGGCATATCTTTGACCAAATGGTGCAACCAAATCAACAATGACCCCAGACCTCTACTTTGGAATATCCGATAGTTGATCCAGTTGCCAATGCCCCCATGAAAGAAATTCCCTTGCAGAATCTACCAACCTTTCATGGATTGATTTCAGAATACCCGGATGCATTCTTATTCGAATTTGATGTCCTATGTAGGAGTTATTATTACACCTGTGAACTCCAAAAACTAAAGTTGTTCCCTTCAACTTTGAAAGGGGCAGATTTGCATTGGTTTATGGGATTGGGAGGTGGAACTATAAACTCATGGGATGAGATAAAACAGGGCTTTTTGACAAAATATCAAGATTATTATGGAACCAGGGATCTAAAAGATGAAATCTTTCAAATGACTACAAAATAAAATGAGACATTAGAAGAATATGTTGAAAGGTTCCAATACAATTTGCAAATATCTACTTATGGTACATTACCAGGTAAGGTGCTCAAAGCCACTTTGATAAAAGGAATGAAAGATGAATGGGTAGAAACATTGAATTTAATGGGGAAGGCTGATATTTATCAAGAAACTTATGATAACATTGTTCAATTGTGCATCAAGTGCTCACGTAGAAGTACATGGACTAGATCATGGATGTGGACTCCCCTCACTAGAAATAGCAATATTACCAGCGGAGGAGTTACCTGAGCAGAAGTCGGTAATCTCTTAGAAAATTTCAAAACTAATATTATGAGCACTCTGACTACACAATTGGATGTATTGAAGGCCAAACAAAAACAAGCAGAAGCAGAACAGACTTTGGCCATATTTTTCCACAGATGCAGAAAAAAAACATGGTCCAAGGGAATGTCCTTTGGATGTGGTTCGGGTTTGTGCCATTTGCGCCAAGGATCACGCAACAGAGCAATTCCCATCACTCCCAGTACTAAAATATGTCTTTAGAGAGGTGGAAGAGGAAACAAAACCATTATATCTTATGGCTCAGTGTCACCAATGGCATTCCTGGCCTCTAGGTACACTACAATATCCCTCCTCTTTCTTTTTTGGGCAGTATAATCAGCAACAAAATTCTAGAAACACGTCACAGGTCCAACCATTTGCTAACCCCACCTGGTAGTCCCAGCAATATCCAGTTGCAAATCCCACTTGGCCAAACCGACCAGCTGCAAACCCCACTTGGTCAAACCAACCAGTTGTAAATCCCATTTGGTAGAATCAACCAGCTACAAATTCCACCTGCCCTAACTCATAATACCCTACCTCATCCTGGAAAAATTTAAACAACAATCCCTATCCTTCACAGTGGTCCAACATGGCTGCCCAAAACCCAAACTGGAACCAGAATTGGCAGCGCCCCGTGGGAATGACCAATCAACCCATGGGGATGGACCCTCAAACCCAACCCACTTTGCAAGATCCACTCCAACTACCCCAGAACCCTCAATCACAATTACGCCCTCAATTACCAGCCCAAACCCACCCAAATCCTAATAATAGACCAGCCCAGCTTGTCCATATTATTGAGAATGTTGAAGGGGAAATCAACTCGGTAGGGTGCAATGAACTCCAGTTGAGATTGGAACGCATAATCTCTCCTGAAGAAAGTAACATTTCCCAAGAGCATGAGAATGAAAATAACATACAACCAACAATAACACCCTCGACTGTGGCCATAACAGAAGAAATGAAGCAGGGAGGAAACACAATCGAACAACATAATCCTGATAAGGATGTAACTCCTCCTCCCACATTCCCCAAAAGGTTGATGATAGAAAAACCTGTCATGTATCCTAACCTTGACATTGTAGGGGAACTCAATAATTTATATGTCAAGATCCCACTCCTGCAGGCTCTGTAAGACATCCCAGTTTATGCAAAGACAATCAAGGAATTATGTGGGAGGAAGCCTGTTGGGAAAGTTAAAAATTCATCATCAACTATTCATGTGGTAGGAGACTTGTATGATCTCATTTTAGGTAGACAAGAACCAGTCAAATATGTAGACCCAGGGAACCCCATAGTAACAGATCAGATCCAGGGTTGTTCTTTTCCAAATACACTAGTCGATTTGGGGGCAGCCATTAATATCCTGACCATCAAAACCTGAAAAACCCTGGGTTTCGACTCCTTCAAACCTACCCCAATTATGTTACAATTAGTTGATCGATCAATGGTTAAACTGGTCGGCACATTACACGATATAGAAATTTCATTCGACTCTTGGGAATATCCAGCAGATTTCCTCATCATCAACCCAAGAAGAGGACTCAAAGGGCATCCATTAATACTAGGAAGACCATGGCTCACAACATCAGATGCGTACATAGGATGTCACATGGGTAATATGAAAACTGTTAGAGGAGGTGTTACAAAGAACCTCATCCTATATCCTCCAGCCAAGCCAAGCTCGACTATCATACATCCGCAGTTGCCACCACCAAGATATCCAAAAAAGGATCTATGATCCTTTCACACTAGAAGAAGCTCTCAGACTCAAGAACCAATTAGAGGATGATGTGATCAGTGGTTTCATTAACATCCTAGCCATTGTAAGTAACCCAACATGCCAAATGCTCAAAGTTGTTCTAGATAGTGAAGCGTAGGGAGACTTGCTGGAAGATTTGATGGAACAACAAATCCCGACTACCTCTTTTCATAACATCAAATCAGTTGAGATTGCACCAGGGAGGTATCTGAATATTAATGCCAATTTAGATGAGCAACAGCAACAAAAATGGATTCAAATCCTTTCTAAATATCAGCAATCTTTTGCCTAGGAGTATTCTAACATGAAAGGTATTGATCTGCAACTCTGCACACACCATATTTATATTGAGAAAGATGTCTGACCTATCTGACAGCCCCAAAGAAGATTGAATCCCCACCTCAGGGACATTGTTAAAGAAGAATTACAAAAAATGTTGGATGTAGATTTTATATATCCTATCTCAGATAGTTGGTGGGTTTCCCCACTAGTGATCGTCCCCAAGAAGAATGGGAAATGGAGAATGAGAATCTCTGTAGACTACATGGAACTCAACAAATCCACCCATAAAGACCACTTCCCCTTACCTTTCATCGTTTAGGTTTTGGATACTTTAGCAGGGAATAAATTCTTCTCTTTCCTAGATGGTTTTAGTGGCTATAATCAGATCCAGATTGCCCCAAAAGATCAAGATAAAACCACATTCACATGTCCTTGGGGTACCTTTGCATATATAGTATTTCCCTTTGGATTATATAATGCTCTAGCCACATTCCAGAGGGCCATTCTAAGCATATTTTCTGATCTTATTAGCGAAGGGCTTGAAGTTTACATAAATGATTTCACTCCTTATGGCGACGACTTTGACCAAGCTCTAGACTATCTAGAGAAGGTACTGGAACGGTGCATTGCTACCAGGTTATGCTTAAGTCATGAAAAATGTCATATGATGATGACTGAAGGTGTGGTACTAGGGAATTATATTTCTGCAAATGGAATTAGGGTAGATCCAGCAAAAATAGAGGTAATCCTTAATCTACCTACACCACATACACAAACTGAGGTACGTGGTTTGCTTGGCGCTTTAGCATACTACTGCATATTTATGGAAAATTTTAAAAGAACTGTTGCACCTTTACATGGTTTGACTAGTAATTCTGAATTTCAGTAGACTGAAAAGTGTAATGTGGCATTCGCAGGACTCAAAAGGCTGATTTCGACAGCACCGATGCTGAGAGGACCGATCTGGAAAATACCATTTCACATCTCCACAAATGAATCAGATATCTCCATAGGCGCTATCCTTGGACATGAAGAAGACAAGAAAACCTACGCTATTTATTTTATCAGCAAGAATCTCACCCCCGCTGAATATAATTATATAGTAACAAAAAAAGATTTTTTATTTGTTATACATGCCATCAATAAATTTCGTCATTATATAACAAGCTATCCATTTATTTTGTATATTGATCATTCTGTTATTAAATATCTAGCTAATAAACCTATTACTAATGGACGGGTTACTCGGTGGTTATTGCGATTGCAGAAATTTGACATCACCATCAAAGATCAACCCGTAAGAGAGAATTGTGTTGCAGATTTCCCGTCTCGCATACCCAAAACAGATTWTTCYTTGACAGTTGAAGATCAATTTCCAGATGAGCATCTGTTTGTCGTCACTACTAAGCCACCTTGGTACGTTGATGTGGAAAATTATCTGGAAGCTAGAAAACTACCAACACATCTWTCATCAAAAGAAAGAAAATTGATTGTCCAGCGTAGCGCACGATTCACCTGGATCGGTGGATATCTCTTCCACACAGGGGATGATCTCCAAATCCGCAGATGTGTACGAGATGAAAAAATCTACAACATACTAAAGGTAGGTCATGACGAGCCCTGTGGAAGACATTTTGAGACCGTAGGACTGGGCATAAGATTTTATAGATGGGATATTATTGGCCCTCAATAGTCAGAGATGTGAAGAAATATTTCTAGACCTACGATAGTTGTCAACGAATGGGTCGGCCAGGTCAAGCCGATGAAATTCCCCTAAAAGCACAAGTAGTCACAGAACCATTTGAGAGATGGGCACTAGACTTCGTTGGCCCCTTCAATCCGAAGTCAAATCAGAAGGCCTATATTCTAGTTGCAATGGACTACATGACCAAATGGGTAGAGGCAGAAGCCTTACCAAACACAACAGAGCAGGCAGTCATTAAATTTCTTTTCAAATTATTTGTATGCTATGGACTACCCAGGGAAGTGATCACCGATGGGGGGTCACGATTTACAACTCATAGAATCACGACCACCCTGAACAATTATCATATTAAGCATAGAGTTACTTCTCCATACCACCCACAAGAAAACAGACAAGTAGAAAGCACCAATAAAGTCTTGGAGGTAATTTTGACGAAAAATGTCTCAACAAACTGACAGAATTGGGCTACTAATCTCCCAAATGCCTTATGGTCTTATCGTACAACATGGTGTAACACCACTGGCTACTCTCCTTATCATTTAGTGTATGGAAAAGAACCTATCTTTCCAATCGAGTTTGAGATCAAGACTCTAAGGATGGCCCAGGAGATTGGACTAGATCTTACATAGGCACATAAACAATGCCTACAGTAGCTCAATGAGTTGGATGAAGCATGCATGTCTGCCTTGGAGTGCACAATGTTTATTCAGAAACAGAGAGAGAACTGGAACGATAAACATATCAAGAATAAATCCTTCCATAAAGGTGATTGTGCACTTCTCTATGATTCCATATTTCAGGATTTTCCTGGAAAATTATAGACAAGGTGGCTGGGACCATTTGAAATTAATGAAGTCCATGATAATGGCACTATCACTTTAATTACCATCGATGGGTCTGGGTCTCCCTTTCTGGAAAATGGACACTAACTATGACTCTACCATCAGCAACCTTCAAAAGAATCCTTCTACCAGGAAGTAAGTAAGGACCCTACTATTCAAATTTTAGAAAAGATGATTGTAATGAATATAATTAAACACTTTTTTTTGTTCCTTGCTACTATCTCACTTTGCAAAAATCTAGTAAATATAAACCCTATTTTTACAAGAAAATGAACATGACCATAGACCATCCAATACTTCAATTGTTGCACAAACTTACCCATATAAATTGAATGAATTTAGTTGATGACTAATCAACTATAGATTCACTAAAACAAAAATGTATGTGGGAGTTTTTTAATTTCTTAATTAGATGGGTAAAAATTTGAACATCATCATTGTTGTTCATTTGAAACGAAACAATTGTCGCTCCTTTGAAAGAAACGATTGTTGTTACCTTTGCATGATCGTTGATTCCTTTGCAAATGATTGTCATTCCTTTGAAAAGAATGATCGTTGTTCCCTTTGTAAGTAATATTGTCCATCTGAATAACGATTGATGTTCCTTCTGTCACATTGTTGTTCCCCTTATAATGCTTGTAGTAATGTTGTCCATTTGAACGGAACAGTTGATGTTCCTTTCACGATTTTTTCTTATTGATGTTCCTTTCTCAAAACATGCCATTGCTATGTCAGTCAATCCTTTGGGTATGACCTTCATTGATTCCTTTTTCATCAGCACTAGTTCTAATTTGTCATTTGGTGTGGATCATTTAACATACCTTAGTAAACTATTTTTGGATTAATTTCTCCAAATCATCTTAAAAATTGTTCACAATTCATTAACCACCATAATTTGTTTCTTTCCCCTATATATCTACATATACTTGAATGATAATTGCTTTCATATCATAATAAGGAATCTTAAATACATTCTTACTTGGAATTCTTATACTTTTTATGCCATCCCTCACTCTTAAGGAATAGATGAGCCTCCCTTAATAGAGATTAAAAAAAAAAAAATCAAAATAAAGTTTTTAACAAAGTAATAAACTTCTTCCCTAAAGAATAGGGGGTCTCATCAAGATCCAACCTACCACGATCATCAGATAATAACATAAGTGGCATTCCCACTATGGCTACCACACTAGGGCAATCGCCTTTGGCATTTTTTCGTCAAAGGACAAGAGGTCTCACCACGAGCCAACTTGTTCACTTAGGTTACAATATAGTGAGTGGCATTAACATCATCTAGCTACCAAACCAGGATAATGGTCTTCTTGGGAAAAGACAATTAAAACTATTTATTAAAGATGCAGGCTCATCTATGGGTTAAAAGGAAACCATGTCGAGGCTATGGATGCTTGTTGGCAGCAATGTCTATGCCTGTGGTATCGAAGTTTACCTTAAATACGCCAAGTTATATTGTGTTCTTAGATTTCCTTTTCTAAACAATGAGGTTATCATTTCGTATATATCCAATAAAAAAGGAAAGTAACAAAGTTATGATATGTGGAAAATTTTAAACACGTGAAAAAATTTAAAATCATTCGGAATCTTTTTTCCTCAAAGGGTTTCTAACATAGGTATGACAATTTGAATTTCCCACACAAAGTGATGATTATCATAAATACCGTTAAAGTGATTTTTGAAAAGTTATTAATGATTGTCTTTTCCAGCGACGGCGACGACATAGAAATCACACCTCGTAGGAACTCCCCGCCATTATTACATTCATACATTTGATGGTAGAGTTTGACCTTTCCATTTATGGGGGGAATATGCTCGGCACATTTACCGATAGATTTCAATGAGTGCTGTAAATACGAAAAAATTCACATTTTTATATATACACACAATGTTGTTCTATATTTGCTATTTCTGTTGTTTGAAAAACTGGTTGAGTTAAGTTGCAGCTTGGAGCGTTAGTTGTCCTCACCTACTTACAGAAATATAGGTGGTCGAAGTGTGCACTAGGAACCAACATTACTACAGGTAACTAAGCAGGCAAGAGAAACCCTACACTGTTTGGGGTGCACGGAGTACTTCAATCAGTTGAAAGAATATGATACAGACATCACGATCGAATTCTTCCAAAACTTGCAAGGAGAAACCTCCATGGTTCAAGATATACAAATTCCAGTCACTCAGGAAATCATAGAAGAGGTTACAGGCCTTCCTAACACAAGCATACAATGGACTGGAAGATATACAGCGCTCAAAGAATTTGTAGAATCTTTCGTATACCCTGGAGAGGAACTAGATAAAAATGGAAAGGGACTTAACCCCAGCACTCTCAGTGAACCCTGGAAAGAAATGGCAGGTGTAATACAGAGGCATATCACCTACAAAGGAAGGTATGATGTGATCTTGCCATGCCACCTCAAACTACTAGCAGCGCTCAAACAATGGTTAGTAATCAATTTACCATTTTTTTGAAATGATATGTTACATGAGGTCGCTATAAGAACACAGAAGGAAAAAGATCTCGTTAATATCATTAGCCACCATGGATTGGTAAAACTGATAGTAAATAGGGCCCTGAGTCAAACTCAAATAAACTGGGGCGATCTTATTGAGGCCAATAGGCCCCTACAATTAGAACAACCTAAATTACATCATGAAGACCCAACCCATGGAATTGAAGTAGCACGGGAAGGGGAATCCATTGCCCAAATGGAAGTTCCACCTCCTCAACCTGAATTCGAGGCATACCCCATCCAATTGGTAGAGACTTGGAACTCACAAGCAGGGGAATCAACGAGAAGGAGAAAAGAGCAATTGTTGTTTCTAATCTCCCATTGAGAGGAAAAGAAGAAGCAAATGGACAAGACATCCTGAAGAAATTAAGGAAATGACAGAACAGCCTGAAGAAATCCAGGAAATGACAGAATATCCTAATGAAACGTGGGAGATAATGCAGACAGGGCAGCCCTTATAGGAATATATTCAAGGAATTTAACAGACAGAACAAACCCCACAAGGAAATAGTCAGGAAGATACCCAGACAGTATTGGGACACCTCACAGAACAGTTTTTAAAAAATCTATGAGGTAGAGATATCTCAGGTTCTAGCGAGTTTAGGGACCTCAATTAACAAAGACAAAAACAAGCCATAAGAATACCAAGCACCAGCCTCTTCTTCAAATCCTACTAAAAACTTCTCTGACATTGAGATGTCATTCCTAGAGGATATAGCACAAGCAGAACCGCATACTAAGGTAAATAGCCCGGCAATGCAAGCAGAAGAAACAGAGGAACAACTATTGACTGATTAGGGTGAGGAAAACCTTGATAGTTCACAAAAACATAAATCAGGAAAAAGTCACAGCAGAATCAGAAAGTTAAAATAGGAGAACAAGTTGTTGAAGAAAAGGGTTAAAAGGATTAAAGTGTTAAAGAAGAAAGTTGAAAAACTTAAGGAAATTATCAAATAATTAAGAAAACAATTAGAGCAAGCCGACAAGACTCATGAAAGAAACAAGACCAAAAGACATCAAACATAGGGAAGGAACCCTCTTCCTAGGAAGGTAGTCCAAACAAGTTCTGTAGGAACACAGACAGATCTGCATATCCTTGAAGAGACGACAGAAATGGAACTTCAGACTGAGATTACAGCAACAGAAAGGATAGTTGAAGAGGAGATTCCTTTGGAAGCATATGAAATAGAGGCTCAACCAAAAATTCCAGAAGGAGAAGCTGCTCAACCTGAGGAAGTGATTCCCACTCCTCTAGACACCACAGATGCAAAAACTCAGACAGTAGTCCCAACAATAAAAGAAGCATCATGTCAAACTGAAGAAGCATCTCAGTTTCGGGAACAAAGTGCCATCATTGATAGACTAGAAGCAGAGTTGGTACAATCCTAGCAAGCCTTGACTCAAACCAGAGATGAAATGGTGACCATGGAAGAGCACCAAAGAGTTCTTAAATAACTTCAAGCCGTGTCAGCTATTGAAAATGAGACCTATGCCGAACTGACTAAGGCTCAAGGGAGGACAAAGAAAGTACAAGGTCAATTGGAAAAATATTTTGAGAAAATCAAAGAGATTTGTGATGTCTACACTGATGCAATAGATTGTAGATCTCATGCTACCAATTATACTTTTTTTTTATTAGAACATTACTTGTTGTTGAGGGTGAAAGTTATTCGAGCAGGTAAACCGATTAAATTCACCACTATCTCTAAGTTTGCGTCATGTTTTAGAGAGAAGGAATAGAAGGTACAATATTTTATGTGCGAGCTATACTTCCATAACTTCATTTTGGAAGACAATAGTAAAGATAATCCTAGTCCTTTTATTGGATACATACAACTTCAATCATTCCTATCCTTCACTAAAAATCAAGTCAGGTGGGATAAATCTCACAAAACTTTCTTGAAGAGAGAAACTGGGTTAGATCTCTGGATCAGAGGGGAACCACCAAAATCTTTTCCAACCATCATTCGATATGGGACATTAATGAAAAGGGAAGGGGTGAGAATCTCTTTAGGTCCTATTCACCAATAGGTTATATGATCAGGCATGACATATTTTAGGGAACTCAAAGAAGAAGCTCTTGTTGGCTCCAAGTTAAGATGGGATGCCTCTCCAAATGAAGTAAAGATTAGGGAACCCTTTGGTTACAAGAATTTCTTTGCATCCACCTTCAGAATAGAAAGATATGCTAGAATGATCCAGGAAGAAGGACCTGCCTAGATTGGGTGTAGATATAATCCCCCTATTATATGGTTTCCTCCAGAGGATTACCAGAGAGATTATCAAATTAATAGAAAGAGGGAAGACGTTGCTTTTGGAGGACTTGGATGTAAGAATGGGTTTAGGGCACCTGGTGAACCAACTTTTCCTCCTTACAACATCATTGATTTACATGTAAGAACTTAGCTTGCATGAGGACATGCAAGAAGGTAAGTTGGGGGGTATGTTGGGTTATGAAAAAGGTACAAATATTCCCCTCATTCCCATGATTTATGATATAATCTTGATTGAATTTTCTGTTACTTAGGAATAAAATAGGTTAGGAAATGATTAAAATGTCTTCCATAAATATTATTGAGTTGTATTTTATAAATTCTAAAATATGGTTGGAATTGTTTGATTTTTTTACAAGAATGGGTAATTATTGGTAAACCCATGATAGCTGAAAAGATTTTGAAGATATGTAAGCTATTGGAGGTTAAAGATTTTGGGCACAAAGAAGTTTCAAGAGAGATTAGTTCTTAATTTTGTAAATTTCATAAATAATAATAGTGATCCTGAGGATCTCTCGATCCTCGGGATAGATTAATTTACCCATATTTTATAATATGTAAAGGGTAATGGATCCTGGAAAGGATCATCTAAGAATTTTATCCAAGCATTTAGAATTCAGAATTTCTCTACGCAAGCATTTTTTTGTAAATGTTGTATCAGTTATGGAATTAATAAAGGATTTTAACATTTTCATCATTTTCGCATACTGAGTTTCTAGAAGCAGTGCTTCTGAAGACCTAGGGATCAGTCTGAAGGAGTTACTGTCTCAATCTGTAATTGTATCAGTTTGATTTTTGTTTTGTGCTTTAAATCTCTCTTGCAATAGTTAAGATAAATGCATAAGTGTGTTAATTATTTCATGTTGTTTGCTTACAGAATATAGATGCTTCATTTTGAATGTTATCGATTGTTGTTCCAGTTTCCATTGTTGTAGTTTACTACTTGAAAGTTCCTCTCATTTTCACATGCACTATTCCCTTTCGCTTAAATTAGCATTTGTTGTCCCTTTCGTTTAAATTATCATTTGTTGTCCCTTTCGCTTAAATTAGCATTTGTTTTCCCTTTCACTTAGTTTAGTATTTGTTGTTCCTTTTCACTCAATTAGAAATTGCTGTTCTTTCCATTTATTGTTCTGATCTCAATTCACAGTACTCGACAGTTTATTTCCAGCAGATTAGATATTCATCAATAGATTAGTTTATTAAGCTTTTCCATAGATTCAATTAATTTTTCTTAATTATATCAATTTAGAAATTTAATTCATGCTTTTAATTCATATCACGATATAGATCAGATTTCAATCATGTTACACAAGATCTTAGTTTTAGAAGTTTAATGAATGTGTGAGGAACTTGATTGTTGATAAACTTAGATTTTCTTTAACTACACGATCTTAGCCTCTCTGAGCTATCTGCATAGACTTTGTTGATATTCTTGAAATAAAAGGACAAATCCTCGGGTTGATAAATTAATGTTAAACTAAGGTTGCTTTTAGGACATCTTTAGAGCCCAACAAGGTGGCATGATTTCAAACAGCACCAAAGGAATCACATGTTCTAGTAGTAAAGAGGATATTCATATATCTCAAGGGTATAGAAGAATTGGGATTATGGTATCCAAAAGGAAAGGATTTATCACTTATTTCCTACATAGATGCAATTTGGGAAGGTTACAGTGATGACTGGAGAAGTACAAGTGGATCAGCGTTCTACTTGGGTGAGTTTTTGGTATCTTGGCTAAGAAAGAAACAGATATTAGTATAATTTTCTATAGCTGAAGAAGAGTATATTGCAACAGTAGCATGTTGTACACACTTTCTATGGATGAAACAAACATTGACAGATATACAGGTTGAGTATGATGAGCCCATTCTGATATATTGCGATAATACAAGCGTCATAAGTATCTCAAAGAATCCAGTGATGCACTCCAAGATGAAGCACATTCCAATAAAGTTTCATTTTCTACGGGAATAGGTTGCAAAGAATAACAGTTGAGTTGAGTATGTTGGGACCAAAGAACATGTTGCAGGCATCTTTACAAAACTTCTTCCAAGGGAAGATTTTGAGTATCTTCGCCAGAAACTTGGCATAGTTTCTTCTCCACAATGAATTTTAAATGTTATTCTTATATGTATTAGATTTACATGAGGAAGCACCATAAATATGATAGCTCAGTTTGGGGGAGCAGTCTCATGGAAAGTTCAGTTAGGGGGAGTAGCCCCAGGGACAGTTCAGTCAAGGGGAGCAGCCCTGATGGGAATTTACCTTTTCCATTAATGTCAAAGGGGGGCATATTCATCAGATGCATGGAGAGAGAGTTACATTCTTAGATAGATATCACATAAGAATGATTCCTTGGGGAGTGATGGTCACAGGGGGAGCATGAGAGATATGACTTCATTGTTGCAACAGAGTGTTGTCATCAATGCCAAAGAGGGATATTGTTGATTAATTGGGTTAGTTGTCATTGATGTCAATCCTTGAAGCAATTCTGGTAGCAAATTTAGGTAGCCCCAACAGTTTGGTTAAGGAACCTGAGTTAATTTGAGGAATAATGTAATGGAGATCAGTGGTTTTTTTGGTGAGACTATTCTAGTTGGATAGTACATGTTGTGTTGTTTCCGTTGATATGTGGTATGTCACGTAGTTCCTCACAGTTGAGGAGATATGTCTTAGTGAATTTGGAGAGCCCTCATGAGTTATCTAGAAGCCCCTAGAAGGTCAAAGAAGTCAATTTATTCTACAAGCTCCTAGAAGAAGTTTACTAGTCAAAGTGGTTGTAACTAGGAGTTAATCATGAGTTAAGTTGTTGCAAAAAGAAAATAATTAAAAATAAATTAGTTGCAACTAGAAGTGGTGATATTACTATTTGTGGATAAAGTGGTTGTAAGTGGACAAAGTAGTTAGAGGTGGGTTATTCCTAAAAGAAGGAAGTTGGGTAAAATAGTTAGAAGATAACCCCTAGAGGAAGCTACTTGGAGAGTATAAATAAGAGAGAAAGGGTATCTTATTAGTACCTATTGAGGACATTGAATATCTATTATTTTTTGAAAGGTTTATTCTAGGTACTCATTGATACATCTAAAGTTACGCAAGTCTAAGGTAGCAAAGGAGGTTTGACGGTGAAAATCTTAGAGTTTCATAAAAACCCTAGTTTATGAGGTGTGTGTGGGCTGCAGTGGAGGAAGGTGCATATGTACGCGGGTTGTAGTGTAGGAAATCACGTACATGCACGGGTTGTATAATGGAAATTTGTGTACATCTAAAAAGTTCATGAAAAATTGAGTAGATGTGGGTGTCAGATCCCTAGATTCTAAAAGCAAGTTCCCAGGTTAGCATTCTACAAGTTCAGGTCAGCTACAGAAGTTATGGTATTGTAACATGTTTATTTTGATGCTTAGATTTTCTTATAATATGGTGAATGCTTGAGGCATTCTTGATATGGTTGATCTTGTACTTGGATATGGTATATGCTAGTTGGTTGGTTGAGAAAGAATCACTCTTATGTATGGCACATACTACATAAATATTGTGCTAGTATGTCGAGTATTTTTCATTAGTACATCTTGTTGGGTTGAGTGTTGAGGCATATCTTGTATTTCTCGGTATATGGTTGAGGGATTTTGGTTGTGATGTGTTGTTGAAGTTGTTGGTTTAGTTTGAGGTTGCATAACAGTGAGGGTTTGATTTCTAGTCCATGTAAGGGTTTATTACACATGATTACAATTGTATGGCACATGACTAGAGAGACATAGATGCACATGGTTTGAGTAATATTCTTGTGATATTGGGTATGAGATCTATGTTATCAGATATGATCTATTGAGGATATTATTGGTATAGGTTATTGGTATATTTTGGTACAGGTTGATTACAGGTTATTGGTACAAGTTGACTGCAGGTTATTGGTATAGGTTGGTTACAAGTTGTTGGCACAAATTGGTACAGGTTTATAGTGGTATATTTCACAGTGATAAGGTGGCAGTAGTTTCATCAGTTATTTGAAACTTATATTCCAGGGTGTTTGGATGGGGAAAGGATAGGTGGTTGTATCCATCTTCTAGTTGTAGTCGAAGAACATAGGGGATCGTAGTCTCCTTCTGGTTCGATCCAGAGAATTGGGGAGTTGGAGCTTCACTCGGGTTGTATCCTGAAAATATTGGGGGTTGGAGCCTCCTTCCAGTTGTAGCTAGAGAACAAAGGAAGTTGGTGCTTCCAATTAATGTTATTATTAAAGACATATAAGAAAAATCATTTTGTGGTTTTCTCCCGCATTGGGTTTCCATGTAAAAATATGGATGTATTGTGTATGTGTATGATTGTTAATTATTCATGGTTTATTTATTCTACACTTGTTGAATGATATTGGTAATTGATCATAAAGATAAACAACACTTATATGCTATGGTTAAAAATGATTAAAAATATATAGTATTGATTCACCCCACTCTTAGTAATCCAAAATCGAAAGATGTTGCGAGGGATGATTCTTGGCAGGACAAATTTGTGTATGAGTCTCTTGGTGAGGTGAGGCGAGTCATGTGACTCTATCAAATTGTACATCAATCCGGTAGTGCTCATATTGTAATAGTTATGCAATAATAAGACTTAGTTTGGTGTTAGGCATGGTTTATGTTGTCCACGCTATATATGTGTGTTTATTGTTTGTTTTGCAAGTGTTCTCTTTAATTCATGGATGTATGCTTATATATGACTAAGTGTTAAGCTATTAAAAATTATCTAAGTGTACAAGAGTTGCACTAGAGTAAGAGTGTGACTCTTCGGTAGCCTAGAACGGGGTATGGGTATGCTCTAGGTGAAGAGGTGTATTCCAAACAAAGTATCCTTGGTTTTTCCAAGCAGCCAAGTGAGAAATTTCACGGTGTCACACGCCCTCAAGAGGTGCATGATTGCAAGATTTGGTTAGGTGCACTATGGGGACATGATAGATGGTATCAGAGCTTGTTTGTTGTATATTTGGAAGAAGGGTTGATGATCTATTCACCACTATCTTGATGATATATGGTATCAGAGAAAAAATTGAAGGAATTTTTTTGCAAAGACAGTTTGGTGGGAACATTCATAGACTTGGTGAATAGTTTGGTGGAGCGAATTGGTTCATCGCATAGATTTTGCATCAGACTTGTGAGAGAGGTTATTGTTGATGGTGTGGTGGAAATTTGGTCTAGGTGCACACCATGTATAGACCAGGAGAAAAATTTATCCTGAGAAAAATCACTTGGATAGGGTGGGTGATCGCAGAACTCATCACAGCGTTCACCCCAAGAATTTTCACAAATTTGATCACAGGGGAATTTTGGGCACAAAATTGGTGAAGGTTCAGTAAGGTCGACCAACCTTTCACAAAGGCAGTCTGGGCACATAATCGGTTGTTTTTATTTGTGATGGAATTAAGTGCCAAACATGTTGTGCATAGATTGAAGAGACTAGGCACTTTGGATAATTCTACCTTGAGGACTTTGGAAAATTCATTAGGACATTTTTAGGAGTGTAGGTGTGTTGGCCACACTCATTGTAGATGTTGAGTTGTGGAGAAGTGACTTGATGAAAGGATATGAGTCAAGGGATTTTCTTAGTTTGGAGGATTGTGCAGACAAGAAGATTGCAACATGAAGAATTTACTTGGGCATGGGAATTTCTCTTACTTTAGGAAGCATGGTTGGGGTGAATCCTAACCATTCCAAGGCATAGAGAGGTAGACGCAAAATCATGTACAAGTGATGAATTAGTGGGGAAAATGAATTTTGGACATACAGTTCTTGGTGCAAAGATTGGATTACTCTGTCGTGAGGTAGGCAGTGGAGTCAAGTTGTCATAGATGACTTTGTTTTGGGTGACTTCATAGTGAAAAAAGGTGAGGGGTGACCTTGCCCTTGTATGAGAGGGGTGACCGAATTGCGGAAGCAAGTATAGACACACTAGTAGATTTGAAGTGTAGCACTTAGACACTGTGTAGCATCTCCTTTATGAATATTGGATGATGCCAGCAGTAGTGAGGAAGGGGTGGACACTTTCCTTAGTCTTTGGATTTGGATGGAATAATGGAGATGCGACAAAAAATACTAAGTTTAAGAATGAGGAAGCGAATTCTCATGAGTTGGGTGCAACGATTGGACTAGCTACCTAATCAGTCCAAGGCATGGGGGATATTAGTGTGTGGTGACATGGAAGAGTTGGTTGAAGTGTTGGGCCCTTCGTTTTTGGAAATGATTTAATTTTGGGGAAAATTTCAAGAGTCTAACTATTGGATTACTAAGAGGGGGGGTGAATCAGTAATAGCGTAATTATAATCCTTTTTCTCCAAATAATCCAAGTGTTATATCAATGTAGAATTATTATCCAATAATGAGAAATAAGAAATGAACAATCACACATATACACAGTACACCAGTATTTTATGTGGAAACCCAAATTGGGAGAAAACCACGAAATTATTTTTCTTATATGTCTTGAAGAATTACATTCATTGGAAGCACTAACTTCCTTTGTTTTCCATCTACAACTGGAAGGAGGCTCCAACCCCCTAGTTTCTCAGGCTACAACCTGCGGGAAGCCCCAACTCTCCAATTCTCTGGCTACAACCAGAAGGAGGCTACAACCCCCTATGTTCTCCGACTACAATCGAAAGGTGGCTACCACCACATGTCCTTGCCCCATCCAAACGCCCTGAAGTAGAAGTAGAATGATGGAACCACTAGCACACTATCACTGTGAGATATATCGTTGTAAACATGTACCAATAAACATGAACCATGCATCAACCTGTACCTCAACCTGTAATCAACCTGTACCATAAACAAGTGCATCAACCCTGCACCAACCTATACCATAAACAAGTTCATCAACAATGCACCAACCTGTACCATAAACAAGTGCATAAACCATGCACCAACCTGTACCAAACAATCTGTAATCAACATGTACCATAAACAAGTGAAACCAACCATGTTCCAAGTATGTACCAATCATGTGTCAACTACTCATCAACTATGACTCATCAATATGTACCAACATCATCAACTTTACACCTCATGTATGTGCCAACTCATCAACTACTTGTCTCAACCGTGTACCCAACTTGTACCTCAACCAAAAGACCTCATCAATTTCATCATCCAAATATGATTTATAACTCTGTAATAGACCTGTTTTATATGATCACATACCTACAAAACTTCCTTAACTTTAAAAAACAAGAGACTAGCATTTACATCAAACTTTTCTTTAGTCTCACATGACTAGTTTTGGATTAGTCAACAACCCTGACTTGAAATAATTGTAACTTTGTACCTATAATGAATAAATATATGAAACTGATACCCAATTTTATTCAATGTGTTTTATACAATTCCTCCAGGTTTCACTACTTGTAGCCTCTCATAAAATTAGTTATAGCAAAAATGGCATACCTTGTTGAATTATGGCTTATTCTAGAGAGTGACCTTGTAGAGTGGGCCACGCACTGAATATTTGTTTAATCTATATGAAACTATTACACAGCATACTACAAACTTTAATATAACCAAAAAATTTTGTATTACTGAATTTGGATCTGTTATGAAGAAGTTATGACATTTTTACCCTAAACACTTGTTTTTTACTAGTTTCAGGACTAGCCACAAACCCTATTTTCCACGGTGTGTAACTCCAAAAATACAATGAACCACAAGATGAATTTTTTACCATAGATACTTGGATATATTTCCTCAATGGCATAGAAATTTCATGGTCTGAATCATTCCATTAAAAACGTTATTGAGAAAATGGTGAGATGACCTGTAAATAACATACCTTAGAAACCATCATCAACAGAATTTATCCTTCCTTGAATTCCAGCCTTCTTTTCTTCCCCTTCCTTCAAAAATTCGGCTTAGATATCCTTTGGTTACCTCAAGAAACTATAGGTTTTCAATATTCTCAAGTGTGATTTAAATTAGAGAGCCTTTCCTCTTATTTATACTCTCCAAGTAGCTTCCTTAAAAACATATTCTAGGTCACTTTGCCCACTTTCCTTATTTTAGGGTTAACCCACTTCTAATTTCTCCATTAAATTTATTATTTAAATAATTTATTTTGTATTCACTTTGAATTATTGTTCACTCATCACTTCACTTTATTATTTACCTTTAAAAAAACCCTTAAACCACTTTGACTACTTTGACCTTTCGGGGCTTCTAGATGACATATGAGGGTCCTCCAACTTCGTAAGGTCATAACTCTCAAACCGTGAGGAGTTATGTGACATTCCACATACCACCAAAAATGCAATGACATGTACCATTCATATAGAATATTATTACTTGAAAATATATCAAAACTCATACTGTTATCCATCAAACAAACTTGGGTCCATTACCCAAACCTAGGTTCTCCAAATTCTCATAGCCATAACTCTCTAACCGTGAGGAGTTATGTGATGTTTCACATACCACCGGAAATGGCATGACAAATACTATCCATATAGGATATTTTCACTAAAAAATTCACTAGATTTCATCTCATTGTTCCATAAATAAGCATGGGTTCTCTAACCATACTTCTAGGATAAATCAATCCGCAAAGCATCTTTCCGTGAGGGCTTTCACCATAAGGGGACCACTTTGGATTTCATCCATTTCTACTTATTATAAACCATGAAAAGATAGTAATGATTCATCTTTACATCAAACAATATTTGGTCCATTACCCAACCTTTGTGCTACGAGGATTTCTTCAAGGGTTGACATCAATGACAACCAATCTTAATCAACAATCTCCCCCTTTGGCATTGATGGCAACACTCTGATGCAATACTAAAATCATATCACTCATGCTCCCCCTGGAACCATGCCTCTGTCCTCTGTATCTGATAAATATGCTCCTCCTGGAACCATGCCTCTGTCCTCTGCCTCTCTCCTCTGCATCTGATAAATATCTCCCCCTTTGTCATCAATGACAAAGGTATCTTTCCATATGGGGTTGCTCCCCCTAACTGAATTATCCTCTTATGGTGCTTCCTCGTGTAAATCTAAGACATATAAGATAAGCATTCAAAAATCATTCATTTTGGAGTAGAAATAACTCCAAGTCTCTGGTGAAGATATTCAAAGGATTCGCGTGGAAGTGGTTTTGTGAAGATGTTTTCCACTTGTTCTTTTGTGCCCACAAACTCAACTTTGATGTTCTTTTCTGCAACCTGCTCCCGTAGAAAGTGATACTTGATTGTAATGTGGTTCGTCTTGGAGTGCATCATCAGGTTCTTTGAGATACTGATGGCACTTGTATTATCACAATAGATTGGAATGGGATCATCATACTCAACCTGTATATCTGTCAGAGTTTGTTTCATCCAAAGAACCTATGTACAACATGATGTTGTTGCAATATACTATGCCTCAGCTGTAGATAAAGATATTGATGATTGTTTCTTTCTTATCCATGATACTAAACACTCACCCAATTAGAATGCTACTCCATGAGTGTTTTGTCGGTCATCAATACAACTTGCAGAATCTGCATCTATGTAGGCAATAAGTGATAGATCATTTCCTTTTGGATACCATAATCCAAACTTTTATGTTCCTTTGATATATCTAAAAATCCTCTTCACTGATACACATGTGACTCCTTTAGTGATGCTTGAAATCGTGCCTCCTGTCCAACTGCCTACATTACATCTGGTCTGGATGTTGTCACATATAGTAGGTTGCCAATCATTAACATGTATTGCCTTTGATTTGTAGACTTTGAATCGTCATCTTTTCTCAACTTGCAACTGGTTTGAATGGGAGTGATAACTGGTTTGCAATATTCCATTCCGAACCTATTTATCATTTCTCTGATATACTTGGTTTGAGAAATAAATATTCCTTGGTTTCTTTGACGTATCTGAAGTCCCAAAAAGAAGGATAGTTCTCCAAGTAACAACATTTCAAATTCATTATGCATATCTTTGAAAATTTCTGGCTTAACCTGTCATCATCACTACCAAAAATAATATCATCAACATAAACTTCAATTAATAAAATATTACATTCACTTACCTTGATGTAGAGGTTGTTGTCTACAATTCCTTTTCTGAACCTTGCCTGCTGCAAATACTTATCCAGTCTAGAGTACCATGATTTAGGAGCCTGTTTTAGACCATACAAGGCCTTCTTTAATTTACACACATAATCTGTGTTCTCTGACAACTGAAATCCTTCTGGTTGTTCAATGTAGACTTATTCTTCAAGTTCCCCATTCAGAAAAGTTGATTTTACATCCATCTGATATACTTTAACATTTTTGGAGCATGCATAGGCTAAAAGAAACCGGATTGCTTCCATTATGGCAACTGGGGCAAATGTCTCTCCAAAGTCGATTCCTTCAATCTGTGCATATCATTTACATACCAATCTAGCTTTGTTCCTTGTAACTTTTCCATCTTCATTTAATTTATTCCTGAAAACCCATCATGTGTCGATCACGTTCTTATTCTTTGGTCTTGGAACCAGTTCCCAAGTGTCATTTTTCTCTATTTGATCTAATTCTTCATGCATGGCCTTATTCCAAAATTCATCCTTGTTGGCTTCTTCAAAATAGTTTTTTTCAATTGTAGATAAGAGTGCTAGGTGTGTTTGTTCTGGTGAACGGATTTTTCTTCTAGTCTAAACTCCTGCATATTTGTTTCCAAGAATCTAATTTGAAGGATGATTATTTTGTACTCATTTGCTACGTGTCTTTGGAGATACTTGTTGAACTCTCTCTTATGATTCTATTGCATTCTCTTCATATTCCTCTTCTACTTCATCTTTTGCTTCTTCTTCTTCGAAAAATTGTTCCATTGATTTGTTTTCTTCTTCCTTTGATTCTAGTCTGCCTGTTTCATCAATTGTTGCGTTGATGCTTTCCACAACTTTGTTCAATCTTAGATTGTAGCACTTGTATGATTTCCTTGTACTTGAGTAACCAACAAGTACTCATTTTTCCACACGAGAGTCAAACTTTCCCATTCTACCATCTTCTCTTTTGATGTAGCATTTGCTTCCAAAAACTCTGAAGTGCTTCACATTTGTTGGTCTTCCTTTCCATAGCTCGTATGGAGCTTTATCAGTGTTGTTTCTGAGAATTACTTTGTTTTGAATGTGAACTATTGTATGCACTGCCTGTTTCCAAAATATATCTTTCAATTTGGAATCCATTAGCATTGTTCAAGCCATTTCTTGTACAATCCTATTCTTTCTTTTAACAATTCCATTCTGTTGAGGTGTCCTAGAAACAGAGAATTGTCTTTTTATTCCATGACTGTTGCAGTAGTACATAAATTCCTTTGAAGTGAACTCTCCTCCATTATCATATCTCAAGCATTTGATTCTTGAATCCATCTCATTTTCAACCATTTACTTGTAGATATTGAAGTTTTCAAAAGCTTCTGACTTGTTCTTTAGAAAACAAACTATAGTCATTATTGTATAATCATCAACTAATAATATAAAGTATCTCTCACCTTTTAAGCCCTTTGTTTCGTGATCTGGGGCATTTCTCTAACTGCTTCTCTTTTTCTGACTTTGACAAGGTTATCAAAATGCATGTGACCCATTCTTCTGTGCCATAGCCAACTTTCATCTTCCTTTCCTAGACAACACTTTTCATTTCTAATTTCACTTAACACATATATGTTGTTTGAATTTCTTGCAGTTGTACCGACCAATTTCCCTGAACCTTCTCTTCTTATCGCACACTTTTGTGAATCGAAAGTAACTTTATGACCTTGGTCACACATTTGACTCACACTTAGAAGATTATGTTTCATATCTTCTACCAGTAGAATTGTTTGTGCCTTTTTATTCTCGTTCCCAATTCAGATTGTGCCTTCTCCAATGATTTTGGTTGAATTATCATTTACGGAGGAGACTGATCCATTTCTTTCCTTTCGCAATGTAAGAAATTTGTCTCTATCACCTGTCATGTGTTTTGAACACCCATTTTCAACATACCAACCGTGTTTCTTATGCTTAGCTTGTAGAGCGACTGTGCATTCTTCATTGCTATATTGATCTTGCTTTCTTATCCATGTCGTTTTCTGAGGTTCTTGTATGTGACTGTTGTTATTCTATTGAGTTTCTTTAGGAGGGACTGTCATTCTACGATTTTTGGCCACGTGTCCAAAATTGTTACATTTGTAACATTCCACTTCAGTGCTCAAAGATTCAAAGTTGTTGTAACTTCTTATTTGTGTTTCACTAGATCTTCTTGAGTAACCCCTTTGTGTATGAATCTCAAAGTTGTTATCATTCTTGTTGTTAGCTCTACAATTCACAACTTTATGTCTAAAATTATTACATGCATAACATAAAACAAAAAATACAGTTTAATACCTGGGAGTTGAAGATATTCTGAAAGAAGGTGCTCTTATGAATCCTTCTTCCTCTTGAAGCCTATATATCGATTCTGAAATCTGAATATTCTTGGTGGAGGAGTGTCC
>JASDQU010100793.1:427706-481474 GCA_032191745.1 Picea mariana
TACTATGGAATACAAATTGGAGTTGCCTGCATCTTCACGAGTACACCCAGTTTTCCATGTTTCATGCTTAAAGAAGGTTATAGGTGACAAGACCCCAGTTCAAACTATATTTCCAGAACTTGATGAGGAAGGAAAAATCATATTGGAGCCTGAAGCCATCACTGACACAAGAATTCTCCAGCTGAGGAATAGATCCATTTCAGAGTATCTCATTAAATGGAGCAAACTACCAACTGAAGATTCCACTTGGGAAGATGAGTCTTTTATACAGAAGCATCCAGAGTTACTCAAGCATTGCGGACAACAATTGTCTCAAGGGGAGGGGCATGTTAAGCCCTAATATTGGCTCATTACCCCTTAATTGGGGCATATTAGATTAGTAATGTTATTTTATTTATGTCATATTTATTCCATTAGTTGTAATTATACCTCCTAGTCTCCTATATATACCAAGGAGACATTTTCATTTGGAATCATCTTGTACTGGAACATTTAAGTGGGGTAAAAGGAGTTTTCCCCCTCGAAGAGGCTTATTATCTGAAATTATCTCTTTTTCAAGGCGTTGAGTACTTTTTCTGAGGTTTTTCTATGCTATATTGATATTTGGTTCTTAACATTCTTCGGCTTCTTCATATTCTTCTTCGGAGTCTTCTTTGTCAGAATCTTTTACTGCCATGAATAGAACTCTTCCTGTCTCACTGTCACTAATTTCATCTTCATCTGATGATGAGATGTCTTCTTTGATGCATAATATTTTCTTGAAATATTTCTTTGTAGTTATTTTTCCTTTATATGTGTGTTTGCCTTTTGAGTAACCTTCATCATTTATCTTTTTCTTATGATGTAATTTGTTAGCAAAATGACCAATACCATCACAATTAAAACAAATTAAAGGAAGCTTAGGTATCTATACCTACCATTGGTTCCCTTGTTCAATTTTTTGATGAAGTTGGCCACTTCTTCATCATCTTCTAAGACGTCGTTGCTGTTGTTATATTCTTCTTGTTCATTTTTCTTTTTCTTTGATCTTTTGGATTCTTTGAAGGCTGCTTCTTTTACATCTGGATTTTCCTGTTCAATTGTCATTTCATATGCTATGAAGATTCCATGCAGTTCATCCATGCTTATTGAGTTCAGATCCGATCTTTCTTCTAGTGATGATATCTTAGGGTTGAATATCATAGGAAGAGATATTATTACCTTTTGAACAATTACAGATTCTTCGATTTCTTCTCCCAATCCTATGATTGCATTCACTGTTTCTTCAACTCTTAAGAAATAGGTTTCAATATTCTCATCTTCCTTCATTTTTAGTTGTTTGAACTGACCTCTGTAAGTTTGAAGTTTTGTTGCTTTGACTTTTGTATCTCCTTCATAAATATTTCGAAGCTTATCCCAAATCTCTTTAGCGGGTTTACAGTGTGCAACTTTGGTGAATACTATTTCACTAAGACCATTCAAAAGTGCATTTGTAGATTTGGAATTATTCTGACCAAGTTTCATTGCTTTGTCATTTGTTGATGGAACTCCTGGTACTGTGTATCCATCTACAATCAATTGCCAAATTTCAAACCCATGTGCTTGTATATATGTCTTCATCCTTATGCTCCAAAAAACATACTTATGTCCATCAAAGTGTGGTATTCCATTTTTATATGAGTTGGTACTCTCCATGATCTACCTTTTAGTGGTTAAACTGATTTATGAAGGAACCTGCTCTGAAACAAAGTGTTGGATTATGGAGAGGGGGGTTGAATCAGAAATAGCGTAATTATAATCATTTTTTCTCCAAATAATCCAAGTGTTATATCAATGTAGAATTATTATCCAATAATGAGAAATAAGAAATGAACAATCACACATATACACAGTACACCAATGTTTTACATGGAAACCCAAATCGAGAGAAAACCACAGAATTCTTTTTCTTATATGTCTTGAATAATTACATTCATTGGAAGCACCAACTTCCTTTGTTTTCTAGCTGAAACTGGAAGGAGGCTCCAACCCCCTAGTTTCTCAGGCTACAACCTGAGGGAAGCTCCAACTCCCCAATTCTCTGGCTACAACCCCTTAGGTTCTCCAGCTACAACCGGAAGGTGGCTACAACCACTTGTCCTTGCCCTGTCCAACCACCCTGAAGTAGAAGTAGAATTATGGAACCACTGGCACACTATCACTATGAGATATATCGTTGTAAACCTGTACCAATAAACCTGAACCATGCATCAACCATGAACCAACCTGTACCATAAACAAGTTCATCAACCATGCACCAACATGTACCATAAACAAGTGCATCAACCATGCACCAACCTGTACCATAAACAAGTGAAACCAACCATGTTCCAAGTATGTACCAATCATGTGTCAACTTCTCATCAACTATGACTCATCAATATGTACCAACATCATCAATTGTACACCTCATGTATGTGCCAACTCATCAACTACTTGTCTCAACCATGTACCAACTTGTACCTCAACCAAAAGCCCTCATCAATTTCATCATCCAAATATGATTTATAACTCTAAAATAGACCTGGTGTATATGATCACATACCTGCAAACTTTCCTTAACTTTAAACAACAAGAGACTAGCATTTACATTAACCTTTTCTTTAGTCTCACATGACTATTTTTGGATTAGTCAACAACCCTGACTTGAAATAATCATAACTATGTACCAATAAATATCTGAAACTGATATACAATGTTCTTCAGTGTGTTTTGTGTAATTCTTCCAAGTGTCACTACTTGGAACCTCTGATAAAATTAGTTATATAAAAAATGGCATACCTTGTTGAATTTTGCCTTATTCTAGAGAGCGACCTTGTAGAGAGGACCCTGCATGGAATATTTGTTGAATCAATATGAAATGGTTACATAGAATACTACAGATTGTACTCTAACCAAAAATTTTGGTCTTACTGAATTTGGATCTGCTATGAAAAGTTATGACGTTTTTACCCTAAACACATGTTTTTGACTAGTTTCAGGACTAGCCACAAACCCTAGTTTCCACGGCGTGTAACTCCAAAAATACAATGACCCTCAAGCTGATTTTTTTACCACAGATAATTGGATATGTTTCCTCAATGTCATAGAAATTCACGGTCTGAATCATTCTAGAAAAAATGTTATTGTGAAAATGGTGAGATGACCTATAAATAACATACCTTAGAAAGCATCATCAAAAGAATTTATCCTTCCCTGAATTCTGGCCTTGTTTTCTTCACCTTCCCTCAGAAATCCGGCTTAGATATCCTTTGGTTACCTTAGAAACCTATAGGTATTCAATATTCTCAAGTGTGATTTAAATGAGAGAGCCTTGCCTCTTATTTATACTCTCCAAGTAGCTTCCTTAAAAACATCTTCTAGGTCACTTTGCCCACTTTCCTTATTTTAGGGTTAACCCACTTCTAATTTCTCCATTGAATTTATTATTTAAATAATTTATTTTGTATTCACTTTGAATTATAATGCACTCATCTCTTCACTTTATTATTTACCTTTAAAAAAACTCTTAAACCACTTTGACTACTTTGACCTTTTGGGGCTTCTAGATGACATATGAGGGTCCTCCAACTTCGTAAGGCCATAACTCTCAAACCGTGAGAAGTTATGTGACGTTCCACATACCACCAAAAATGGAATGGCATGTAATATCCATATAGAATAGTATTACCTAAAAATATATCAAAATTCATACCGTTATCCATTAAACAAACTTGGGTCCATTACCCAAACCTGGGTTCTCCAACTTCTCATGGCCATAACTCTCTAACCGTGAGGAGTTATGTGACATTCCACATACCACCAGAAATTACATGATAATAAATATCCATATATGGTAGTTTCACTAAAAAATTCACTGGTGTTCATCTCATTATTCCACAAATAATCATGGGTTCTCTAACCATACTTCTAGGATAACTCAATCTGCAAAGCGTCTTCCCATGAG
The DNA here is from genome assembly GCA_032191745.1 of Picea mariana. NCBI lineage: Eukaryota > Viridiplantae > Streptophyta > Pinopsida > Pinales > Pinaceae > Picea > Picea mariana. The sequence goes on from JASDQU010100793.1 coordinate 431,671, forward strand.
GGCTTTCACCATAAGGGCACCACTTTGGAATTCATCCATTTCTACTTATTATCAACCATGAAAAGACAATAACGAGTCATCTTTACATCAAACAATATTGGGTCCATTACCCAACCTTTGTGCTATGAGGCTTTCTTCAAGGGTTGACATCAATGACAACCAACCTTAACCAACAATAGAGGATGAGCAATGGAAGGAGTCAAAAGAGTCATATGCCAGCTGGAGAGTTACAGGTAGCGGAAACAAACTGCGAGCTAACTGAGAATGCAGAAGAAGAAGAAGCAGTTGGAAAAGTAGGAAGAGCATCATATTTTAGTGAGAAATCCGAAAATATAGCAGAAGAAAGAATCCAAGAAGTGGCAGAGAAAAAAGTATAAATAAGAAGGAAAGGCAACAAGGAAGAGGATAATGAATGAATGTGTGGTCGAGGAGTGAGAGAGCGACAATATTGTATATTTTTTTTGTGATTGGTTTTGGGATGGAAAATTCATGATGACTTATTGTAATGGTTTTGTTGGGGGTTATTGTTCTTGCGTAATAGGGTTTTTTACTCTATAATGAGTACTCAGGATTAAGTCTCATTGTGAAAGATGAGGAAAGAGAGGGATACGTATTATATGACTGTTTGATGTAGATGTTGATAATATAATGGAATGAGTTGGGCCCTAAAATTATTTTCTAGTTGATAAGTTATATTGTGCATGGACTTATGTGAATGTTGCACAATTATTTCCTTCCTTCCTATTTAATTCTTGATTATTATTATTGCATGACTATGAGGTTTAATATATGAATCTGAGAAGTGAAAACTAGATATGATGTCATGTTCTCCTTAATTCACTTCACCGCACACATAGCAATTATGCTTCAGGTGAAACCCCCTTCCCTTGTGAAAGGTTAAATATGCCAATGTACCTAGACTACAGTGGTGTCTTTGTTGGTACCCTCTGAGAAAATTGGTCTCTATTTTGCACCAACAAATGGTTATGTTGTTGGAACCAAGATTTAAAGTGAGTTTTTAGAGGATGGCCCATCAGATTTACAAATTTGATGTAGAGAACGGGTGGGAAATAAGGTGTGAAACATTCATACAACAGGAAGTCGAGTTGCGGCACAAAATGTTTAGGGTTTTAAAAATCATTGTTTAATATTTAGATCTTGCTAGTAACAAGTACGAGATATTTTGGATTAGGTTTCCTGAAGATGTTTTTCGGTGGTTAGATCAACTGTAAGAATATATTGATTACAAATATAGATTCAAAAGGAGATATAATTGGACCATCGAGGTTTTAGCATCTCTTCACTGATTGTATCATCATATCTCTCATGTTGTGGATTTTTGGGTGCATATTGTTCTGAAGGGTTACATTATCGAGTTTTCTATAGAAAATCATCAAGCTTTTCAAAGGCCGAAGAAATATTTAGAGAGGGAGCTAGAGGAATATTGTTGTGGGAAATCCCTTTGTGGATCAATTTTTTATTAGTAGAAGAAGGAATGTTACATGTTTCTTCAGTTGATATGGTAGTGTAAACCCCTACAATCGAGGGAGGGTGATTCATGAGAGGGTTCATGAGTTAGATCAAGGATTGTTTTCTGGGAGATGTGGGGGGTCATGAAAACAAAAGTGCAAGGGAAAAATGAGCTCAGAAGAGGGTTGTTATTCTTGAGAAGAGGTGGAGGAAACATATGAGAAAAGTGATGAAGAGGTTTGATCAGTCATCTAAGGATATCGGCTTTGAGAGTAGTCATAGGAAATAGTTAGAAGAGTTGTGGGAGATGCATAGATAAGGAAGGCTAGCCAGCCAATGGTTGAAGGAGATATTTGGTGAAAGAGGTGAAGGTTATAGAATAAGTATACAAGAGGAATGAATCTTGGAATACATGGATGAAAGAGTAAGGATAGATTCCACCACTGAATAACAATACTCAATTGTAACCCCTGGGGAAGTTGTTGTAGAATCAGAACCTGCAACACCAAAATATGTTGTATTGAATCAAGAGATAAATAGCATCACTACAAACAAAAAAGACCCCCCATATCAAATAAATTTGTTCCATAGGTAAAGGAACCATCCCTGAGTCACCCATTCACCCAGTGCCATCTACAAATATGGTAATTTCTATAACAAACCCTTGTGCAAACTTTGTTATTCCTAACCCTTCAAGTCCAACAATTTTGAATAGTAGTAGTAGTGGAAGTGTGGCAATTTTTTCAGTTGTATCGCAACCAGGACCTTCGGTTCATTTTAGTGTGGTTTATAAATCCCTCAATGGCTAATCAACATGCAATATCCCTCACCTAATACCCTAAATTTTGGGGTAAATGGGATGAATATTTGGAGTGTTACGAAAATATTCCCTTGCAGATAGGTGAATTTTCCCTCGAATTATTGTCCCTTATACCAAGACAGAAACAATCATTTGGACACTACCATTACTATAAACTCATTTTGCTTATCGAAAAGAGAGGAGAAGGTAAAGTAGGATGTACTCTATTTATTAAATTTTTCCTAGTTGATTCTACCCGCAAACTTGATCCAATTCTTGGTGCAAATCAATACCTGCAATGAATAGAAAGAAACAAGTGACTTCCTTCTCCTCTAATGGATTAGGCAAAGTAAATTCATTTATGCAAATCAAATTAAACATAGACAAGCACATGAAACCACATACTTGAAGGAAATAGGCCAACTATATTAGATTAGAACTTCAAGAAGAAACTTACAATATTCAGATGATGTTGCAGCGGCCTCTCCAAGTCTGCCTCGTCCAACCCTTTCTTGAAAGATCTACAATCAAAATAACAATGCATTATTGATTTTCTCTTCCCTCCTTTGTTTGCCATGGGAATTCCTCCATGTATAGGCTTTGAGAGGCTCAACTTCCTTGTGTATATTTGGAATTAGTTGAGGATATGGCTCCAATAGTTGTGATATATTCCTTAGATGCATCCCTAGAGTTAGATTCGAGCCAAACCAACTTGATCCATCCATAGTTTTCTTTAGAAGAAAATGGGATTTCTTCCAAGATTTCCTCAACCAACTCATCACTCCCTTAGAATGGGAAACAAAGAACTACAAACCCCCTCTGATATGGAAAAGGAGCGCTAATTCTCCCTATGTATGAGCATGGGAGTGTTGATCTTCCAAAAAGTTACCAATATGAATAATTCCCTAGAAAAACATTTGTTATGATGATTAGATGATGGGGCTTCTTCTTCTAACATGTTTTAGGGGTTGTAGCAAGTGTTTTCATGGTTTTGTTCGTGATGCAAAACTTAGGGAAAGAGAATGCGACAAAAGTGATAAAATTACGATAGTTACGACAATGAGAATGTGACACTGTCGAAGTGAATAATTTTGATGTGTAATAGATTTCCCCCCAAAGTGTGAAGTCATAAAATGAATGTTGATAGGTGAAATACTTTATAGATTCTTCAAAGAAAGGGTATGGAGTCAAGGAACCTAGTAGAAGTTGCATACAACCATCAAATAATGTTAATATGTGTTCCATTCTTGAGGCAGGCATACCTATGCTCGGACTACAAGTGACTCAAAGTATTGTCGCCCATAAATACATTGTGGATCCATGATAATATTGACTAAGGAGATGGCCATTAGGGATACAATGTGGATCCATCTCTCTATGACCTGACTTGATCACAACCATGAAAGAATACACAATGGATCTACGATGTTATAAGAACATAGCCACGGACCAATACAAAGTGGATCTATGTTAAAACAAGTATATCAATCATATAGTCGCCATTGCAACCTGGGTAAAGTATATATGTAGATGAATACTCAACCTAGTGTCTTCATCCCGATCCTTATAACAATACAATTATGTCCATGTGAATATATGATTTTATTTTGAACATGACAGAAACCACTTGATTACCAGTCATTAAGGTATATTTTTAACAAGTGTGTGACAAATCACCATTGATGTCAATGATTTTCAAGGTACTTTTAAAGTACAATCGAAGGAATGTAAAAAATGATTTGAAGTCGGACATTCATGGAATCAGTCGGTCAAGGGTCATTCATGAATACTCACTGTCGAATATGAGGAGGCATGTCATTGAGGCATACAAGTCCCAAGGTACTTATGTGTTCCTAAGTATATTTCCTGCATAATTTGTTGAAGTTCGATGGGAAAATACCCGTCGAAGGAGAGCATTGATGTATCCCCCATCAGTCGACACAAAACTTGCCATAGGAGGGTGATAAGATATAGTAGATGAAAACATACTGACATAGGTATGGAAACTGGTAACTTTGTGGATGGTTGACTTTTGAGGAGGAAACTTCCCTTGAACACTGAGGCCGCATGTAAGACTTGGCAGAATAAACTCAAAGTGGGCCAAAACATAATGCGGTGAGTGTTGAGGCATTGTTTGGATGGGTCAAAGGATTATAAAGACTCGTAGGATTAGTTCAGTGTGTAGGTTTAATGGATTATCCAAGTGTTCAGTAAAAGTGAAAACAAGTGTCGTGTTAAAGGGAGACTATAAGAGCTACCTAAAAGGTTTTCAAGAAACTTGACCCACTTCATTCAAATTTTTTCCCCCATCCAGATAGATGAGTACCTCTTTTTTATTTAAAGATCTCTAGGAGGATAACACATGATCGATATAACTCACCTTCGGTAAGTTACTCTTCCTTTATTTAACAAACTGGAATAAGTAAGGGTTTGTCCCCAAATGAGCCCTTTAGTGTGTAATTTTGTGAGTCCATAGAAGGAAAACTCGAATGTTTTTTTATGTTTAGGGAGTTTGAAAATAACTTAAATAAGACTTTGAGGTTTTTCTTTTTCGTGATTTTAGTCTCTGAGGTCCGAAAAAGTATAAAATGATACGACGGAGAACTCTTCTAGTAGATATTGACTAGAGTGTTCATTTTTCGTAGTTAGTCTGTTGGGACCGAAAAAGTGATAACACACTGCCCAAAATAAGTCTCTTCATATTTTAATGAGCACGAAGTATGAAAAAGTTTTCTCAATAGCGTCACAAGGTCATCAAAAATATTTGCTATGTAAATTCTTATATAATCAAGTTGTTCTAGATAAAAAAAAATTAGCAGTTTCTTTAAAAATGACAAAAAAATTAAAAAATAAACTTTATAAAATGTGAAATGGGGGTGAAAATGACTAAATTTGGACATATTAAAAATCAATTATGGAAAAAAGTCATTCTCACCTTTTGTTTTACTATTCTCCTTTTTCTTTTGAGTTTTTTTCCCTTTTGGGGTGATTTTCGGGCATTGATTATGAGAGTTGCAAGCAACCATTTCTGATTATGTCTGGATCAGGTTGGTTCTCTGACCTTTCTCATTCATTTACATGTTTTTCTATCTAATTTTAGCCTTTAATTTATGAGCTTGGGCTCCTTGGAAATCCCTAGAGCATTGAACAAGATCGACACTCCCTTAAGTAATTGAGGGGAGCACTAATCTATATTTCAACACCCTGGTATGTGCCTTTGGGGAGCGCTAGCACATTTTTATTTCCTTCTAAGGAGTGTTAGGCACAAAAATTAAATTTTTATTTATTTTTAGTCTATAAAAAGGAAATTATTTTCTTTGAAAACATAACTAATGTGATTCTTTCATGAATTTGCAGGTTTGCACATAGACAATCATTATTGAATAGAAGGAACAAGAACATGAATTTGATGGCATGGATGCCTTACAAGACCCTCAAGCGAGGGAAGCTCTATGAAAATATGGCTTTCTAAAGTACTTCAAGCTACAAAATATGAGGAAAGAAGTTATTTTACTTTATTATTTGATCGGGTTATGGGATAATGACGAGCAAGCGTTCTGGATAGAATCACACATGCTTGAGATTGACATGGATGATGTGTATTTCCTGATGGGGCTCTCGAGGAGAGCAGCACCTATTATTTTGTCTAGACATCAGTCTACTCCACGTCCGACAGAGGCATATGTTGCCCAGTATTTTGTACCAGGGTCACGCTTTGTAGGAGGGAGAATTGTCATTAAAGATGTGGACTTATCTCTTTGATCCATTATCTTCACTATCACAAAATAGGCAGGAAGTACTAGTGCCCACCTTGCTTTCAATTCTCAGATATCATATGCTATTAAGTGCTTGGATCCCGGGATTTTTAACTGGAGTGCAGGTTTTTTAAGGAATATTAAAAAACAGATCTCTAAGTGTCGAATGGGTAGGCAGAAACAATTTGGGTACGAATCCTTATTAGTTTCATTTTTCCTACAGTGTGTTCCATAGATGCAACCGTAGGTTGCCTTGATAGGACACCCCATGATTAAGCCCCGTATGGAGAGGTGGAAGAGTCTTTCACCTAGTTTGGGAAATGAAACCTCGGCCTTTCTATTTACTGTTGACTTCTTTGCATGGTGGAGGAGGTAGCTTGTGGTTATAGAGGATTTTCTGTATGATGGGGTTGACTTTAGGGGTAGTGCAGATTTAGTGCTTCCCGAGAATACACATTGGGATGTATCAGGTATGAAATATCATAACCTTGTAACAATATTTTTGTTTTTATATGTTTTTGGTTGTATGAAGAGGTATCTAAGTCATTTTTTTTCATCATGTAGACAAAGGTGCATCATGTCCGGTAAAGATATCATCACTGGAACGTCATGGAGATGCTCAGGTAGCAGCAGAAATTGATGTCAGAGTAGGAGGACTCCGAGAGGTGGAGAGGAACCTTCATGGTTTGACCATGGGCGTTCCTTCCATGAGGATATGATATGTACCCTTACATATTTAGAGACATACAGTTTGGGTACCCGAAGGTCTTATTCATGTGCTATGACGAGTGGCAAGAGCAGCCGAGTGCTATGTTGAGCACAATGTGGTGCAGGGAGACAAGTAGAGTCTCCAGACACTTTTAGACTTTTATGATGATTCTATGGGCACAAAGGCCCATGTTTTTCCCTGCTATGTACTTTTTGGATGATGTATTTTGAAAAAACTTTTTCTATCAAGCTTATGTATAAACAAGTTTTGCGGTGGCTACTTATATTTTATTTTTATTTTTATATGATGTTTTTATTTATATGCTTCATGTCCCAAATGTTTATCTGTGCGAAATATACCAATCTAACATATAATTTTCTAATGAATCCTTAGTTGTATTTATTTCTCTTGATATATCTCTATATTATAAAAATTCAAAAGATCTTTTGAGACAGTGAACCCTTAGATGGAGACGTAGCAAAACTGGATTACGAACAGTGTATTCACGGTTTAGTTGATGGACCATGAGTTAAGAATCAAGGTTCATAATCAATTGATATATACCTATAGAATATGCTTCGATTAAAATTTCAATGACCGTATGATATTCTACAACGTTATTGGTCACAGATCCAAGGAAATTTCTTCCTGAACTCACTAACTCGCCAGAGTGGTAAATTACCCAAGTTGCAGAAGCGATATTGTGGGTATGTCGACTAGCACCATCTTCAAACCTGAAATAGATGGGAAAGAATGATGGCATTTTCATATCCAATTACAAATAAAAGTATAAGCAACTTTTAAATAACATGGAAAAACTCATGTACGCAAAATTAAAGACACACCGTATCAAAAGAATATAGTTGTTACAAGAAAATCCCCCTGCGGACAGGTGAACTTCCCCTTATATCTAGACCCCTATAAACAAGACATAAAGGTACTAACTTTGGTCACTGAAATCCCTTTAAACCTAGCTAAACTAATCTATAGAGAAGAGGAAGAAGATGTACCTTTTCACGATGTTTGTCCTCGCCCAGTTCCAAGTTGAGATATGATCCACAAGCTCTTCAACAGGTCTTGAAATCCAATCAAAGACAAAACATGCTTCCTATTCTACTACGATTAGTTTGAAACTAGATCTATCCATTAAAGACAAGTTCGTGTAGGCATACACAATCTTGAAGGAAACAGGCCAAGCACATGTATTAATGAGAACTCAATAGAGATACTTACAGACCTTTGATGTAGATGTAGTAGCCTCACCAAGATCTCATTGTCCAACCCCTTGCTCAAATAATACACAAACAAAATGACTATGCTTCACTGATTATCTCCCTTATGAGATCATAAGTTGTATGCCTTCAATGTCCTCCAATACCACTTCTCATGAGATCATAAGTTTGGTGTCTCTCTATTTCTCCATATCCACATGCCTTTCACCATGAGAAGGCCTCCTTATATAAGCTTGGAGAGGCCCAACCACCTTAGATATTCTTGGGATAGGTTGAGGATATTTCTCCATCAATTGTGGATCCTCCCTAAGATCCATCCTTGACCTTAGATTCGAATCCAACTAACTCCAGAGATGAGGGGGATTTTTCCATGATTTTCCTCAACAGCCCAATATTTCCTCAAACAGCCCAGTGCTCCCCCAGAAGGGTGCACAAAGTACTAAAACACTCCCCCAAAGGAGGGCAAGGAGCATTGGCACTCCCTGACAGTGGGTAGGGGAGCGTTGCCCTTCAACATTTATTTTTAAGTGGTTTTTTTCATGGAAAAAGCTTTGTACTCTTCATAAAATGACATGTCCTATTTAACCAGCCTCTGAGGGTGTCTTCAAGTGTTCCTTGTGATGTCGTTCGAGACATGACATAAGAAATATGACTGTATGATGTCTGCTACACTTATGGCTAAAATTTGACACTTGCGACACTTGAAATGACGACAATATGTCATCATTGAAATGAGTAATTTTTATGTGTAACAGATTGCCCCCCAAAGTGTGAAGTTAGAAGACGAAAACTGATGACTGAAGTACTTTGTATACTTTTTCAAGAAAGGGTATGGACTCGGAGAACCTGGTATAAGCTGCACACAACCATCAAACAAATATTATGATATGATTCAAAACCCAAGGTAGGCATACCTATGCTTGGGTGACAAATACTTGCAAGGTATGGCCGCCATAAAATAAACTGCATATCCATAATTGTATAAATGAAAAGGTATAGCCACCATAAAATAGAATGTGTATCTATACTTCCATGACATGAACTGATCGTAGCCACGAAAAATACACTGTGGATTTATGAAATGACAAGACATAGCCACGGACCAATACAAAGTGGATCTATGTGACAGTATATGTGTCAATGTTCAAGAGAAACTATGTCGCAACCTGGGCAAAGTACATATCAGAGTGATCACTTAACCTAGGGTCTTCTTACCGATCTAGATGCATTATGAATCTAACCATGTTAATATATGTCCTGATGTCGAACATGGTAGAAACCACTTGATTACCGGTCAATGAGGTAAATCGTTAACAAGTGCGAGGGAGATCACCATTTATGTCAATGATTCCCAAGGTACCCTAGTACATTCCAGTGACTTTGAATAAATGAGCTGAAGTTGAACATTTGTGGAATAATCCGATCAGAGGTCAATAATGTAAACCTATTGTCAGAAGTGAGGAGGCTCCCCATTGAGGCATGCAGGTCCCAAGGTACTGACTGGTTTTTAAGTCTAGTTCCTGGATAATGTGTTGAAGTCGATAGGAACATACTCGTCAAAGGAGGGCCTTGATGTATCCCCCATCAACGACACGAAACTGACACAGAGATGTAAATTGGTAGATCAAATGAACATGGAGTGACACAGGTATTGAAATGGGATATTTGTGATGGTTGACTCTTGAGGCAGATACTTCCCTTGAACACTGAGGCACAATAGTAGAAACATGACATGGACCAAAACATGAAGATACAGTGGATACTATGAATTTTGTCGGTTGACCCAAAGAAGTAAAGGAACTCAGAGGATTGGTTTAGTGCAGAGGTTCAGCAGATTAAAATGTATGCAAAGACAAAGTGTCGTGGTCAAGGGTGACTGTAAGAGTGACTGGTGATGTTTTCAAAAACTTATTGGCTTGCTTCCTTCAAAATTTTCCCCCATCTATATAGACGAGTACCTCTTTTTAATTTAATGAGCTCAAGGAGGATAAAACATGCTCGATATAACTCACCTTTGATAAGTCCCTCTTCCTTTGTTTAACAAACTAGAATAAGTAAGGGTTCGGTCCCATATGGGCCCTTCAATGTATGATTCTTTTAACGAGTCCAGAGAAGGTAAAATCGATGATTTTTCATATTTAGAGAGTCTAAAAAGAACTTAAAGATGACTCCAGGGTTGTCCTTTTTCGTAATGTTAGTCTCGTGAGGCCAAAATAGAGATAAATTATCACTTGAAATACGCCCTTTCAAACCTTTTAACGAGTGGGAAATGAAGAAATATCACTCGGCAATCTTTTCATGTTTAGAGAGTCTGAAAAGAGCTTAAAGGAGACTCCAAGGAGTTCCTTTTTTGTATAACCATGCGAGTTCGAAAAAGAGATAAAAGTTTACTCCCTTGCGTTCTCATGTTTTTTTTTAGCGTGAGAAGGAACTAAGACCATGCTCGGTATTGGTTTCATTTTTACACAAGCTTGAAACAAAATTAAACGTATGATTGTAAATTCCCAACATAAATTCCAAAGGTTGGGATACCCATGGATGGTTGGTACTCTTCCCCCAGCTTGAAAGCTAGCGGCTTAATTCCAAAATGATAATCAAAGGTTGGAGACATGCCCCCCCAAGCTTCAATTCATTCACCAACTTTGAGGTTGTCACCAATTTTTGTACTAGATGGAGAAAAAGGATAAGGGTGGATGAAATGAAGGTTCAAATGCGAGACCTAACGAAAGACTTGACTTGACATCTACGATATCTAGCAAACAACTCAATCTGATGGGAGAGGTGACTGTTTCATTTTTTAATGATCTTGACACAGAAAAAAGAACTATGCTCAAGGATCCGGGTTCAATCCCCAGATTTCTGTTTCATTTTTTAATGACCCTATTACAGAGAGTAAAAATATGCTCGTAGCCTCTGTTTCATTTTTTAACAAGCTTGTCAAAGAGAAGAGAAACTATGCTTGTAACCTCTGTTTCATTTTTAAATGAGCTTGCCACAGAGAAGTGAAAACTATGCTCGTAGCTTATGTTTCATTTTTTAACGAGCTTGCTACAGAGAGGAAAACTATGCTCGTGGCTTCTGTTTCATTTTTTAATGAGCTTGCCATAGAGAAGATAAAACTATGCTCATAACCTCTTCTTGATCATGGCTTCCAAGAGGATAATTCTCTGGAAGGAAACCATTTCAAGGGACAAAACTCGGTCATGGCTTCCAAGATATATTCATTGGACGGAAGGAAAAGACTCTGGAAGGAACACATGTCAAGGTTCATGATAGGGGTAAGGAGATCACGCTCCAAAATCCCTACCGAAGAGATCACCATGTCAACTATCGGATCTAAGTCATCAGAAATTGAAGTCATGGGAGACAACACCATATAATTGACCTGTGGCAGGGGTGATACTGACTGCATATAAGATCTGTTTAGGGAGGTCAGTGGGTTGATGGTCAAGTCAGGGCCAACAAATGAAAGTTAATCAATAGTCACCATTCTTCCATCCTATGGGAAAGATATCACGCGAAAAAGAGTGGACACAATAGCTTTCATGGCATAGACATAATATCGTCCAAGGAGTAAATCAAAATCCAAGGGGTCCTGGACTACCATAACATCAATAAAGATAGTTTCCCCTCCCAAAGTTATGGCAAACTGAGGAAGGACTCCTAAAGGGTGACTGGTTCTTCTATTAAAAGCGAACAGAATCTGGGTAACTGACACAAGCTGAGGATAACCCAAATCTTTCCAAGAAATAGAGGAAAATATACTAACAGATGAGCCTTCATCTATCAGTGCATGAGGAACGTCCCAACCACAAACTTGTATTTTAATATTGAAAGGAATGTGAGAGGGAAGACGAGGTCCAGTTAGCACACCCCAATCAAAAATTATGGCCTCATTACTTGGAGGGGGTTTCATGGGAGAGGGAAGAATGCCCCCCAGCATGGTAGATTATGTATCAATGAGAAAAATGTGGGAAGAATCGGGTTTACTCTCTAGAGGGAGAGTAGGATCGATTGATAACGACATCAAAAAGACCATTGGGGTTTCATCCTCCAAGGGGAGAATGGGGTCGACAGGTGGAAATAGATCGACCGCTTTGGTTACACTCTCTAACGAGAGAGCGGGATCAACCAAAGATGGGATCGGATCAACCACTTTGTCAACTGGTTCAACTAAGGACGTGACCATATTGATGACATGATCAACTGGACTGACCGATGAAGGGACCAAAGCAACCACTTTGGCACTCGTCAGAGGAGGAGTGGGATTGACCACGTTGGCACTTTCCAGATGAAGGGTGGGACTGACCAATGATGAGACTGGAATGGTCACTTGGGTTTCACTTTTCAGATGAAAAGTGGGGTTGATCGATGACGGAACTGGATCAGCTACTTTGGTTAATGGTTCAACCGAGGATGAAACTAGATTGACCACCTGATCAACCAGAGTGACCGGGGATGGAACCAGATCGACCATTCTATCAACTAACAATGGGTTGGGGGAAATATTACGATAACCAGTTGGAAGTTGAATATTTTTCTAAAAGAGAAGAAGCCTCGTTCATAAGAGGACAAAGGTGAGAGTAATGATCACCTTCTCATAACATGCACGGAAATTTGACAGTTGTCTTCTTCTTACCAACCTTAATGTCACTAGTTGATGGGGCATCACCAGCATGTCCAACATGGGTTGATGATCTGGAGGACCACATTTCTAAGAACTTGGGAAGACCAGGGAAATCTCTCAGAAAGTGGTCACCCTTACAAAGACTACAAGGGAATTTGGGTTTCAGATTATTCATTTTAATCTTGTCGACCTCATCAACACTCCCAGTATGATTAATAGTAGCTATTTTTTTGGATCCAACATCTAATATGGTTGGAGTCTTGGTCCTTTTCAGGTTCTTGATCTTCTTATTCTCTTTCTGCTTCTTCTTCTTCTTATCACCCTGGCTACTTGCTTTAGAGCTTTCACTAGGAGAAGAAGAAGAAAGGGAAGGAGACTTAATGGGTGAAGAAGGTGAAAAGTCGACATGAGGTTGATGTGTGGGTGGTGAACTTACATCTAAAGCATTAGGTGCAGCTAAAGCACTGGGAAGATTCGATATCACTGGAGTGGGAAACAACCAAATCGGTAATCTGATGGTGAGTCCCGGAAGACTCAGTGTGGCAATGTATGGAGGACCAATGTTTCCAAAAGAAGGAAAGGTGAAAGGTTTCCTGGGACAAGGGGTTCCTCCATTGGTACTCTCGGGAGTTGATTCCATTAACACTAACTCGACCTAAGGTCCACTAAGTAAAACAAACAACACACGCTATGAGCCTAAGAAGCAAACAATAAAACAAAACTTCCCACAATGAAACCACTAGTTGGTGATGAAATCCAACGTCGCGAGATCAATATAGGAAGGGTCGGGGATAGATTGGGTGGATCAGTTACATTGGTGACTTGCTTAATGGACTTACACCTTGGTGCAACCCTCCACGTAGTAATTATGGATTTACCCTCCAAGGAGCCCGAGTGAGTTTGACCAACGTTTGTTCCAGGTATAGTGAGACTTCCCTTCATCGTCACCTTGTGTAAGACCCCGAAGATTATGGCTACTAAGGTCACCAACTCGCAGTCATCCCTTGGGAAAGTACATTCGGCAGTCCAATCCGAACGTATGGGCAGGATAACAAGTCTGAAATCCTTTAAGAGAACTAAGACCAAGTGGACCGGTAGAACTCTAGAGGACCCCGAATAGATTCAGAGTTCACGAAGCACTAAGACCAAATGAAGATAGTTGAAACTCAAGAAGAACCCCCAATATATGATCTGACTACTATGAATGGTTAAACCATGGAGGGATAATCTTTGTAACTCTCTCGAACGTGACCTCGTGTGTAACCTTTGTGTGAGAGGGGGATCCTAGAAAGCTTATACGAAAATTGGATTTTCTCTCCCTATCGCAAGATGCTAAGTTTGTTTGACAGCTTTGTAAATTTATTCTTTCAACCTATTCCAAAGCCCTAGACCTTAAGCTAATGTAGTTTTGCTAACAGAAAATGTAAAAATGTCTGATAAATTTTAGTTTAGCGCTTGATTTTAAGGTTGTTGTTTACTAAAGAGGAACATGTAGTGGAATAAATGATGTTTTGACCGACTCTAAACAATGCAAAGACATTAGAATTCAAATATTTCACTTCGATGAAAGATATATTACGAGAAGGAGAAAATTTTTATCATTCCAAGATGCACAATGTCCCAAAATGCCAAAAACCATGTAATTTCGCTACTTCAAATGCAAGCTAGTTTCACTACCCAAAAGAAAGAATGCATCTATATTCTTTGTTTGATTCTATTGTATAAATAAATTAAATACAAATCCTTTCATTTTCTTCTACTTTCAATCAGGATAAAGAGTCATATGCAGATGCAATAGACATGAAGCAAAAAGGCTACAAAAAAAGCATGCACCCAAGGCAATGAGGCATGAAAGAAAACAAGTAGAAACTTGTTTTGACAAGAACACAATCAAGGATTATACAACCAATCAATAATTCTAGGAACACAAGAAAAAACAGATAAGAATCCAAGAAAAGACAGGGAGAAAGAGGAATCACTCAAAACTGTCCCAACAAAACAAGTAGCTAGAAAAGGCAATTTCACATTTCTGGAAAAGGTTTCAAGCTCCAATAAAGAAAATAAGGACTGATAAGCACCAAATATCAACCTAAATAACTTCACAAACCAATCACAAATTCTGGGTAAATACTTCCACAAAACAAGCTGAGAAACTCTAAGCAAAAAAGGGCAAAAATCCTCCAAAAAGGAGACCAACGCTCCCTGTCTCAAGGGTACAGAGTGATGCAATGATCCCTAAATCACTTTAGGGGAGTTATAGCGCTCTTATATTGCCTACAAGGGGCGTTGACCACCCATAAATTCAAAAAACAGTCAAAAAAAATGAAGAAAAACTCACCCAAAATGCATAAAAATTGGTGAAATTGCTAGTGAAGGTAGGAGAAGGCTAATGGATGATGAAAAAATAGTAAAATTGATCTGAAAGGTGGGAAAATGTAAGTAAATACAAGAGGAATTTTTTGGTAAAAATGACCTCAAATATCAAATGGAATAGTGGATAGAGCTTTGAATTTCCTTACAACAGCTTTCATTCAATCAGATAAATGAAAAATATAGTAGATCGACTCCAAATCTCAAAGAAGAAGAATGACTCAATGTAAGGAAGAAATATGTCAAAAATCCAAACAAAAAATCATCTATTCTTAGAAACAAAATGTTGGAGGCCAAAAACAAGGACACACTGAGATGGTAATAACCCTGAGCAGATGAAAAAGAAAAAACTAGACTCAGAGATCAACTCCCAAAAAGGTTTTTAGCAAACAAAGAACAATGCTCTGGTGTCAAGGGTACCAGAGTGTTGTAGTGCTCTGTGGGATCCTACAAGGGAGTTCCAGCGCTCTGGTGGTAGAGGCAGAGGAGCATTGGGCTCTCAGAAGAACAAAATATTGCCCAGAACTCAAAAAACTCAAGAAAATCCAAAAATTGAGTGAGTATGGGATGAATCCAAGAGCCAACAACACATATAAGAATAAGAAACATGGCATGAATAAGATCTAAAAGTGAGCAAGGGATAAAACAATACCAAGGAAGGAAACCAAAACTGAAAGCTTCGATCCCTAGTGGAGTCGCCAATTTTTGTTACAGGAAAATCCCCCTACAGACAGGTGAAATTCATCTTGGATATAGACCCCTATAACCAAGACAAAAAGGTGCTAACTTTGGTCACTGACATCCCTTTAAACCTAGCTAAAATAATCTATAGAGAAGAGGAAGAATATGTAACTTTTCACGATGTTTTTCCTCGCCTAGTTCCAAGTTGAGCTCTGATCCACAAGCTCTTCAACAGGTCCTGAAATCCAATCAAAGACAAAACATGCTTCCTATTCTAATATGATTAGTTTGAAACTAGATCTATCCATTAAAGACAAGTTCATGTAGGCATACACAATCTTGAAGGAAACAAGCCAAGCACATGTATTAATGAGAACTCAATAGAGATACTTACAGACCTTTGATGTAGATGTAGCAGCCTCACCAAGCTCTCCTTGTCCAACCCCTTGCTCAAATGATCCACAAACAAAATGACTATGCTTCATTGATTATCTCCCTTATGAGATCATAATTTGGATGCCTTCAATGTCCTCCAATACCACTTCTCATGAGATCATAAGTTTGATGCCTTCAATGTCCTCCAATACCACTTCTCATGAGATCATAAGTTTTGTGTCTCTCTATTTCTCCATATCCACATTCCTTTCACCATGAGAAGGCCTCCTTATATAATCTTGGAGAGGCCCAACCACCTTAGAGATTCTTGGGATAGGTTGAGAATATTTCTTCATTAGTTGTGGATCCTCCCTAAGATCCAGCCTTGACCTCAAATTTGAATCTAACTAACTCCAGAGATGAGGAGGATTTTTCCCTGACTTTCCTCAACAACCCAAGATTTCCTCAAACATCCCAGTGCTCCCCCAGAAGGGTGCATAGAGTGCTACAATTCTCCCCCAAAGGAGGGCAAGGAGCACTGGCACTCCCTGACAGTGGGTAGGGGAGCGTTGCCCTTCAAAATGGATTTTTAAGTGATTTTTTCATGGAAAAAGCTTTGTACTCTTCATCAAATGACATGTCCTTCTTTAACCAGTCTTTGAGGGTGTCTTCAAGTGTTCCTTGTGATGTCGTTCGAGACACGACATAGGCAAGATGACTATATGATGTCTGCTACACTTTCGATACTTATGGATAAAATGCGACACTTGTAATGACAACAATAGGTCATCATTGAAATGAGTAATTTTGATGTGTAAAAATAGTACAATAATGTACAAAGCACACATGCGAGATATTATATGCATAGTACTTTTATAGGTAAAGCCCATTGGCTCACTGAGAGATAACCCATCATAATCAACCAACTCATAGGCGCCTCTCTGTAACACGTGTTTTACAATGTATGGCCCATGCCACATGGGTTCTAACTTTCCTTCCCCAAGTTTTTCATGATCTTGATCATAGACCAGGACCAGATCTCCTTCTAATAAAGTGTGAGGTTGGACAGACTTATCATATTGATTTTTGATGTGTTTTTTATATGTCTCCTTGATGAGAGAAACATCGCGATAGGTTTCATCCATATTGGTTAGATATAAAAATCGTTCCTCTTCAAAAAAAGTATGGGGTGGGAGTTCTACTGTGAGTTTCAAAGATGGAATCTCACATTCGATCGAAAATACTGATTCTAATATGTATACCAACTGGAAGGTTGTAAATCCAGTGGCAGTTTTAACTGAATTTTGATAAGCCCAGAGTGCAGAGAATATATGAAAATTCCAAGAGGTTTTGTTCACTCCCACCATGTGTTGAAGCATGGTTGTCAGGACTTTGTTGATGGCTTCAACTTGTCCATTTTCCTGAGGATAGTAAGGGGATTAATTTTCATGGCGAAAACCTAACTTGGTGTGCAATTCTTTCATCATATGGTTCTGGAAATGGGATCCATGATCAGTTACAATAGCTTGTGGGACACCGAATCGAGTGATGATGTGATTGAACACAAAAAGTGTTTCATTTTGGCCATCGTTAAGGAATGTAAGCATAGCCTCAACCCATTTAGTAAAATAATCGATGGCAGCGATAATATAATCATTTCCCCTGGCTGAGGTAGGCTTACATTGCATTAAATCGATACCCCATTTGGAAAAGGGATCAATGGTGACAATGGGATGAAGTGGAGTTGAGTGGGTACATGCTTTCTTCTGAAAGATATGACAAGGTGGCCATTTTTTAATGGCCTCAATGCAATCTTTGAATATGGAAAGCAAAAAATAACTAGCATGTAATATTTTTTGGGTTGTAGCCATTCCAGAAAGATAACCGCCACAAGATCCAAGTTGACAGTCATTTAAAACATGATCATCCTTTTCATGGGTTAAGAAATGTCATAAAACAGTATCAATGTCCCAGTGGTACAAAGTGTCACCAATGATAAGGTAGTGCTATGAATGGTGTCTAATGCGATGTTGTTCATCATGTGAAATGTCAGGCTAAAAGTGTTGGGTCTGGAGATAGAGGATAATGTCTCTATACCATGGATCGGACCTACTAATGAGGAACAATGATTCATCGGGAAGGGAATCATTTGGCTCAGTATTCTCATAAGTATGTGGAAGATCACAAATTAATTCAACAAAAACCAACAATTTCTCAGCTTTAGATTTGGAAAACTTGAGATTGAATTCTTGGAGAATAAAGATCCATTTCAAATATTTTCCCCCAAGTACTTGACGAGTCAATATGTGGTACATGGGGTTCGATTTTGCAATGAATATGGTAGTGCGTAATAGAATATATTGGAAAAATATTTGGATGGTAATAAATGCTGCCAAAGACAACTTTTCAACATGTGAATATCGGAGTTCGAGACCTGATAGACTCTTACTTAAATAGTGGATCACATGTTCGGTGCCATAATCATCCTCTTGTACTAACACCATAGCAATAATGGAAGCAGAGGAAGCCAAATAAAGGATGTAATATTTCACATAGTTGGGTGGATGCAAGAGAAGTGTATTCATTAAAGTATGCTTGAGATCATCAAATGGGCATTGAGCAGCTGCATCCTAGATGAAAGGGGCATCTTTTTGCAGCAATCCCATGAAGCCTTTAGTAATTTCGACATAATTGCATATAAACGATGTAGAAATTTTCCCTTCCCTTCCAAACTTTGTAGTTGGGTAAGGTTGTTATGAGGGGGTAAAGCAAGAATGGCTTTGACTTTTAAGGGATCCACCCTAATCCCATCTTTGGATACTACGAAGCCAAGGAGTCTCCCTAATTCAACAGCAAAAATGAATTTATGTGGTTTCAAACGTATGTTGTAAAACCTGCATATAAGAAAGATGGCCCTTATATGACCAATATGATCTTATCGATGAGTCGAGTGAGCTGGAAAATCATCGAGATAAGGTCCAATTATATGTTTGATTTCATCGAATGCATACTACATAGCCCATTGAAAAGTGGCTTCATCATTTTTACGGCCAAAAGGTAATTTATAATAGGCTAAATTTCCCCATGGGAAGATGAAGTTTGTTTTGTGTTGATCAGTGGGAAAAATGTCAAACTAGTTATATCCAGAAAATCCATCCATAAAAGAGAAAATGACACTTCTGGCGCAATTATCGATAATTTGATTGATAAAGGGTGTAGGGTAATTGTCCTGCGGACAAGCCTTATTAAGATCCTGATAATCGACACAAACACAAATTGTCCCTTGTTTCTTGGCAACCAGAATGATGTTGGAAACCCATTCGATCAAAGGGATGGGATAAATAAAACCATATTTTAATATTTTTTCTACTTTTGCCTTGATTGTCATTGTTTTTTTGGGATGAATCGGGCGAAGTTTTTGTCTCACGAGTTTGAATCCTGGGTAAGTTTTGATTTCATGGACAATGATCAAAGGATTGATCCCTATAATTTCTTCATAGTTCCAGGTGAAGATGTCGTGAAATTATTTAAATAAGGTGGTATAAGTTTCAACCTCTTCAATTGAACAATTGGCACCTAGTTGTATATTTTCCATAATACCTTCTTTTATGGATATGTCAATAGTAATTGTGTGAGAGATATTTCCCAAATTCCCCTTAGAGATGGTATCATGAGTGAGTATCAGAGATTTGGGAGATTCAACAATATCGGTAGGAAAGATAGAGGAAATATCTTTCTCAATCTCATCCAAACTGGGAAGAAAGGATTAACGATGGTGGTTGTCATCCCATGGTTCCTCCTTAATACTAAGAATTTCCATAATAGATTCATCTGATGGAAAAATCTGTAGCATGTAATTAAAAGTGGAGGATACGAAATATAACTAAGATGGTAGAAAATATGAAGTAGACGCCAGCAGATGTTGGTCATCTAGTGAAGGAGAGGTAGACTAAATGGTGTTGTATTCGGCCTCTATAGGACTAAGTGCCATAGTGTCACCTAGTGTATCGAACTCTAAGGGACTACGTACAATCCATGGATTAGATTGTTCGAAGGATTGATGTACCATAGTTGAAATCATATTAACCATTGCGATGTATTGCGTGGTTGGAGGAAGAGGTGTAGGGAAAGTACCCATGAGTGAATAGTATTTCAAGAGACCTAACCTGACACTTTCATAGGTAATTTTTGAGTCTCCCAAAAATGGAATATTGTTGGTCGTTTGAGTGTGAGCATCATGGGTGTAGTAATCTAACTGATCGATGGTCACAATTTTACCTTGATGAGGGAATTGGACACATCAAAAAATTGATGAAGCGACAACATTCATAGCATGGAACCAAATTTTCCCTAGCAACAAGTTATAATCAAGGGGAGCATCGACTACTTCAACATATACAGAAACAGTTTTTCCTCCCAGTTGAACAGGTAAGTATTGTAATAATCCATGAGATCGGAAACCTCTTCCATCAAATGATATTAACATGGTGGGATATTGATTAAGACTAGGTGATTTAAGGCCTTTCTAGCAAGCCAAGGACATGACACATGTGGATGACCCCTCATCCAAGTTCGTGTGATGAATATGTTGGTTATGGACAATGACATAGATTTGGAAAGCAAGTTGGTGAGAGAGTCGTGATTTCAAATTATCCAGTTTGAACGTGATATTATTGGATGACTAGTGATCTATAGCTCCTATGGTTGCCAAGAGAGTTCTACGTTGGCTAGGGAAGTGTCGTAGAACTTCGAGAGATGACATAGTGTAAGGTGCTTGGGCCAAATCTTCAACAATGTTGTAGTTTTGAGAAGCACGAGAATTAGGATTAAAGATCGACTTTTGGATTGTGCTCTTGGGTGGGAGCAGGATAGACTGAAAACTTGGTTTCTCAATATGGAGCGGTCCATATGGAGTATTAATTGAATTGGACGGTGGATGAGGTGTAGTCCCAGTAGTTGTGTTTTCCTTACCGGGTTTACCTGGTGGTGTGTCATACATCGTAGTACAAGTGGTCAAATCTACCCCATTAAACATATAAATGTGTGCACTCGATGAAGCTTCCTCGTTAGGAGGGTGACCTAGGTTACTTTTTGTTGGAGGTGCAGGATTTTTTGCAACCAATGACTATTGTTGTGGAAAAGGATGTGTCAATATAGTGGGTTGAGAATTTCCTTTAAAAAATTTAGCAACTTCATCCCGATGGATAAAGTCTCATGTGTAGTGATCTTCAGCACAAATGAGACATGGAAATTTCGGTTTGTGTTGTGGTTTCTTTTCAGTAGCAAGTGGTTGTTCTTTTGTTTTGTATTTTCAGTTTGATTATTATTTTTCTTGGGTTTATTCTTAGTTTTATTTCCCCACCTGGTTGTTGTGGAGAAGTAGATTGGACTGCATTCACTTTGGATACTTGAGTTTTGGTGGAGTTTGATGAGGGTGGAGTCGTCCTAGTAGCTGGGGCAATGATTGAGTGATTGGTTGTGTCGGTCGACTGTGAACTGGACTGGCTTTGACAGGACCAATAACTCCATTGGAATGAGCATTGGAGGATGGTTTTGATGGATCCATTGATGTACGGGGAGATTTTGGGATCAATTCATACAAAGTACTGGATTGGGAATAAACCAAATCTAGATACTAGGCATGAGAAATGGATTCCTCTTCTATGACTACACCACCCATGGATACATCTCGAGAAATAAGAGGTAAGAGATATTTGGTGAACCATTCAGCCAACAACTAGTCTAGAATGGTTAATTTGATCAACCATCGTCGTTGTCTCCACTCATGAATATGATCAGAAATATGTATGGAGTTAGTATGATGAAGGGATGTCAAATGTTTTGTGTGGGTTTCATAGCGGATAAGCAATTGGAAGTGGGTGAGAAAATCCATGGCAAGTGAATTAAAATATTGAAAAGTTTCACGTTGTAACTCAATGTACCATTTAACCGTTGAACCCATAAGTGTACGCTGTAAAATACGTAAACTGATAGAATCATCCATCAATGAATTTGATGAACACCATAGATGAAAAGTCATAACATTATTATTAGGGTCTTCACTAGGTTTTCCATCAAATTTTGGAATATCGGAAGGTAATTTGGCAGGAATAATTGGCCAAAAAGGGGAGTGTAATATGGGATCGTTGGTTAATCTTGACATATCTGATATATCTAAAGTGGCTAAGAACGATAAATGTCTATTTTCTTGAGGATGATATTGGTGTGGCATAGGAACACCAGTAGGACCATAAACTAGTTTTGGTGGATAGCTGTATCCAGCAGGTCCTCCCATATGTTGTTGATTTTGACCAGGAAAAGTAGGATTCATTTGTTGAGGGATTTTCATAAAAGGAGAAGGGAAACCCATTTTTACCTAGGGAGGATAACCATTGTAACCTAGGGGAGGATAGTTAGCTTGACTAGTTTGAGGTGGATAACTAGTTTTCCCTTGAGGAGGGTAACTAGGTTAACATTGAGGAGGGTAAGGAATTTTCCCTTGGAAAGGAAAAGATGGTTTCCCTTAAGGACCCCAAGTGGGATTTGGGACCCCTAGTAAGGCTTTTCCAGAATGTAATATAGAAGGATTGGGATTTAAGATTCCTTCTTTCAAGTTGGGGTTTGATGATTCTCCCTGATGTGGCTGATGAAAAATTCCTCCCTAGGGTGGTCCCGGGGATTTTGACGGGTTTCCAGTAAACGAAGGTTGGAATTGTCCCCATGTCATCAGTTGGGTAGTAACTAGGATTTGACCAGTAAAAGGGATTTTCCCCCCAGTTGGAATTTTTTCATTGAAATATGGTTTCCCCCTATTAGGGATTTTTCCACTGAACAAGGGTTTCCCCCCAGTAGGGATTTTTCCTACAGCTAGGTTTTGTTGTATGGCACGGTTTTTCATTATTTGATGTGAAGGTGTCCTAATGAGGTTGTGTGGAGTATATGAAGTTGTTGCTTGAAGAGGGATGGTAGGTGTAACCATCAGGGTACTTTGCAAATGACTAGGTAACATGACTCATGTTTCACTTTTAACTTGTCCTGAAGTTGTAGCAATATTGATCATTTGTTTGATGGCATTGTCAATAGGTTGACATGATGGTCCTGCATCTACACCAATGGTGGTAGATGTATGTGGAGGATCAAAGAGTGGTCGGCCAAAATTGAATTTTTCATAAATATCCTGACCTGATGGATTTCTCCATATAGGACGAATAGGAGTTTGTTGTNGTACTTTGCAAATGACTAGGTAACATGACTCATGTTTCACTTTTAACTTGTCCTGAAGTTGTAGCAATATTGATCATTTGTTTGATGGGATTGTCAATAGGTTGACATGATGGTCCTGCATCTACACCAATGGTGGTAGATGTATGTGGAGGATCAAAGAGTGGTCGGCCAAAATTGAATTTTTCATAAATATCCTGACCTGATGGATTTCTCCATATAGGACGAATAGGAGTTTGTTGTGGATCTACCATTTCAGTAAAGTAGAAAAGGGTATCGTATTCTTTGTTGGAAGTTGATTGTTGTGGTTCCATGTCTAGTTGATTGTATGGTCGTGATGGTAGGATAAGGTGATATTATACTACAATGTTACCTGAGGAGTCCACTCGGATAAGGAATGGATCGTAATGAATTACCAAAGTCCAGTTTGCAGGAAGGGTGGAACCTTCCTGAACTACAACTAAATCTCTCTCAGGATTTTCTATCAAAGAAGTGGCGGCACTCCCAGTGTCTGAATATTGTTCAACCTCTTCATGGTAATTCTCTTTAGGTGAGTTAGGAGGTATGGGTTTGTAGCCTTATGGAGGAAACCCTTACATCCTATGTGATCTACGAATACCTTTATCAGCCACAGCACCAATTTTAAGGAAAACTAAAGTAAAGAAACAACATTCGCTAAGAAATCTAGAAAACCAACAAGCAAAACAATGTCTTCTCTCAATGAACGTACTAGTTGGTGATGAAATACAACATCGTGTGATCAAATTGAGAATGGGTTAGGATATTAGCAATTAGACCAATTACGTTGGCAGCTTGCTTAACGAACTTACACCTTGGTGCAAGTTCCCTCATGGTTTCACCCATAAGTTACCCTCCAAGGAGCCCGAGTCAGTTTGACCAATGTTTGTTCCAGGTACAGCAAAGACTTCCCTTCACCGTCACCTCATGTAAGGACCCTGGATATTATGGCCACTAAGGATACCAACTCCCAGTCAGTCACTAGACGAGTACAATCGATATTTGAGTCTGAACGTATGGGCAGGATATCAAGTCCAAAATTCTTAAAGAGAACCGAGGACAAATGGACCAATAAACTCTAGAGGAGCCACAATGGATTTGAAATTCACGAAGGTCTAAGACCAAACGAAAATAGTTGATCCTCAACAAGAACCCCCAATACAAGATCGTACCACTATGATTGGTTAATCCTCGGAGGGATAATCTTCATTGCTCTACTTCACACAACTTTGTTTTTAACCCCTGTGTGAGAGGGGGATCCCATCTATCCTTATACGAACATCATATTTTCTCTCCCTATCACAAGATTATGATTTTTTCTTGAATTCTTTGGAGATTTACTCTCACAACCTATTCCAAAGCTCTATTCCTAGGCTATTGTTGGTGTAAATATCCAAAAAATAAAAGTTTCTAGTTTAATTTTAATTAGCGTTTATTTGTGTGGTTATTTGTTACACAAGGGTGAATGATAATGAAACTAATGATGTTTGAGACTCAACTCCACAAAAAGGTAAAAATAATGATATGCAAACTTTATTTTCAATGAACTTCTAGCTACAGGAAGGATAAGAGTTCATTTTATTTCGTCACTAGAAAACAATCAAGAATATGAAATTTTATTGTATTTTGTTCTCAAACAAAAATTCAGACAATTGCCAAATTATAAAGAAGACCTTTTTAATATCCAAAACCAATGCATACAAATAATTCTTTTTTTATTGTGGATTAAAACTAAGATGTTAGTCTAATGCTTCGTTCTTTTACTAATAATGAAAAAGGTTCACAACTATGATTTGAAAAATTAATAAGCAAAAAGCACACAAACAAAGACACTCTCGGTAGTAAACAAGAGACTGAAAGAAAAACAACTACCAAACTATTCACTCAAAGAAAAACACTAAGAAACCAAAAGTCACACTTTATAGTCTTCAGGAATTGATTAAGGGATCAAATATAAAGAAATCAATAGATCTATGATCAATGATATTCCCTATGAAAACCTCCAATCAATCATATAATCGAGAAGAGTGGCAAAAAGAAACCAATTTTGAGAGAGAACTGTCGATTTTGCAATAAGGAAAGACAACACAAACTCAATAAGTACTAATCAAGAATTAAAGGTAGCAAGTTTGAGTCAAACAGAGGACAAGATCAGATAGAATAAGATCTGAGTTATAGAAAGAGATCCAAAGACTACACCCAGCAAGCAAGAAAGCCTAAAATTTCCCAAAGAAAGGAAAATCGGTGCTCTCCTAACCAAAGCACCAGAGTGTTGCAGCGCTCCCTAGTAGAATCTAGGGGAGTGTTGATTAAGTAACAACACTCTGACTTGAACAGCATAGGGGCGCTAGTTCTAGGGAAATTTTGAGAAAAAGGCTCAAAAATCTCAGTAACTTGGGAAAATTTAGTAAGAGGCTTTGTGAGAAAACTTAGCAAAGACAACAGAGATGGAAAAATAGATTAAATTAGCAGATAGGATCTAAGGATATAAAAATGTCCTGGATGAACCAAGGAAAGAACAAATTGAAAATTTGTTCCCCAATGGAGTCGCCATTTTTTGTTACGGAAATGTTCCTCTGCAGACAGGTGAACTTTCCCTTGGATTACTAACCCTTATACCAAGACAGAAACAATCATTTGGACACTAACATTCCTATAAACTCATTTTTCTTATAGAAAAAGAGAGAAGAAAATAAATTAGGATGTACTATATTTATGATGTTTTTCCTAGCTTCTCCTACCCGCAAGCTTGATCCAATTCCTGGCACAAATCAATACATGAAATGAATAGCAAGAAACAAGTGACTTCCTTCTACTCTAATGGATTAGGAAAATAAAATTCATCTATGCAAATAAAATTAAACATAGAAAAGCACATGAAAACACATACTTGAAGGAAATATGCCAAGTATATTAGATGATAACTTCAAGAAGAAACTTACAATCTTCAGATGATATTGCAATAGCCTCTCCAAGTCCTCCTCGTCCAACCCTTGCTCGAAATATCTACAATCAAAATAACAATGCTTTGTTGATTTTCTCTTCCATCCTTTGTTTACCATGGGAATGCCTCCATTTATAGGCTTTGACAGGCTCAAATGCCTTGGGTATATTTGGAATTAGTCGAGGATATGGCTCCAATAGTTGTGATATCTTCCTTATATGCATCCCTAGAGTTATATTCGAAAAAAACCAACTCAATCCATCCATAGTTGTCTTTAGAAGAAAATGGGATTTCTTCCAACATTTCCTCAACCAACTCGTGCTTCCTTAGAATGGGAAAGAGAGCCTTACAATGCTCCCCATGACATGGACAAGGATCACTAGCACTCCCTATGTATGAGCAAGGGAGTGTTGATCTTCCAAAAAGTTACCAAGATGAACAATTCCCTAGAAAAAAATTTGTTCCAACTGTCATATGATGGGACTTATTCTTATAACATGTTTTAGGGGTTGTAGCAAGTGTTTTCATGGTGTTGTTCATGATGCGACACTTAAGGATAGAGAATGTGACACTTACGACACTTGCAAAAAAAGTGTGACACTTACGACAATGAGAATGGGACACTATCGTAGTGAGGAATTTTGATATGTAATATGGAGAAACATCAGTTTTTATGTGAATCCATTTGGAGGTCTCTTGGAAATATAGATGCAAACAAGCTATTCTAGTTCCAAACTACCTTGAGAGTTATAGATCTCAAGTGGTACATGAAGACAATCGAGTTGGAGGCTAAAGGGAAAGCAATTACTCTTGCTCAAGTGAAGCAGATATTTATAGCAGAATTTGGTTACCTCAGTCGCAACAACAAGCACTCTTAGAGTTGTGGGAGATAAATCAAAGAGATGGAAAGTTCTCTTGGGAATACAAGCAAATATTTAAGCATGTGATAGGGAAATTAGAAAACCATATCCATGAGGATAATCAGAGGGAATGGTTAATTCAAGGTTTGTTACCTCTAACCCATATCTCGTTAACTCAGCAACAAATAGCTACTTTAGATGAAGCATTGGAGTAGGACATGAAGATTGAGTCTATGGAAATTTATCTAGGGAGACTAAGAATCATGAGGCCTCCAAAAGATGATAATATTGCACAATTGAAGGGCTAAATCTCTGTGTTAACTAAGAAAATTAAAGATTTGACCCTCCCTAAAGGAGATCGATTGCAATTCTAATGCACAGGATGTTACACACAAGGTCGTATAGAAAATGAATGTCCAAGGTTGAGGTGTATGGGGCCCTCTAATATGGCTCCCCTGCTAGTAGGTCCTGTAGGAAGAGTAGCACAAGTTGCTACTACAGCGCCATTTCATGGGCATGTTCAATACCATGCCTTTTCAAACAAGCAAGGAGGTCAGAGTGTCGAGTATTGCGACATCTATAGAATTTATGGGAATTCCCCCAAGCATTGTCCTATTTTATAGAAGTATACACCTACGTTGAACACCATGCATTGTGAGTTTTGTGGTTCACCCTCTCACAACACCAATCATTTCTGATCTCTCGGTGCACTTGCGGACAGATTGGATCAGTCTGCATTCAGAGTCAATGAAGGACTTCAAGAACCTGTAAGGGGTCATAGAGGTGTAGGATGATACCGAGGAGGATGAACTAGAGGAAGGGGACTAGTTTGTTGTTGCGATAAGAAAGGACACTTGGAGAGAGACTGCCCACTTCCAAAAAGATCGTGATGTGCAAATTACAAGAATAACACTCATGCTATTGAAGACTAACTAGATATGATTGCTAAATGGGAATATCATGCTAGACAGAGAAGAGAAAATATGATAAATTTTGAACCCAGGGCCATGGCTAAAAGAGGTGGGCCTAATATTAATATCATCACAAGAGGGGAATAAAAGACTGGTGCAGATGTAGAAAGTCCACATCACATAAATATTTAGAAGGATGCACTAGAAAATACCAACTATGATTTTGTAAGGTAGAAATAATTCTATAAGAGTGAATTATAAATGTTTAGACAGATGCCTAGTCCTCCAACACCTGCAGTTGCAAAAAAAGATTCTAAATTGAGTTCTCATCAGTCGAGGATCATTAGAGAACTAGTTGCTCAGAGGGAATCTTCAGGTAAGGCACAAAAGGTTTTTGATATGTGGCTTCAGTTATTCTTGGAAATTTTGGATGACAAATAGATTACTGTGAAGTTGTGGAACACAAACAATGTGGCCTTGGAAGCTAAAGGAAACCCAGAGGAATTTATTGTCATTAAACTTCTGGAAAAGGAGAATTGGAAGAGGTTTCAGGTTGAATTCCCATATTGATGACTATAAGATCATAGATGTTATGTTATATTTGGGATCTGAAATCAACATATTTCCAAAGAAGACCTGGGAAACAATGGGAAATCCCAAGCTCGTCTATTCCCCTATTTAGTTGCATATGGTGAATTAGTACTGCATTTATCCTATGGGAAGGTTGCAAAATGTTGAAGTAGACTTGGAAGGTGTCAAAACAGTAGTTTATTTTGAGGTGATTGAGATAATGGGGGAGAAGGATCCTTATCTATCTTTGTTAGGAATTGATTGGGCATACGAAAACTATATTTTCATCGATATTAAAAAGGAAACTATGACTTTCGATTATGATGGCATGAATGTCACTCAGCCACTAGATCTGTATCAAGGTACAAGGTACATTGAACCGGAAAATGGCAATCTGAAGGTAGATTTCATTGATCAGTTGTATTCTCTTAATGCACGGAAAAGAGTTGATTATATCAATCCCACTGTGGATGGATTAGTTAGTTGGAGAAATGTCCAATTTGTATATTTTAACCTTCTACAATTATTTACTACAAATAGATTTCCAATAAAAGAACAGAAAATATACAATGGAAAATACACACATTACACATATATTTTTCCCCTGGAAACCCAAACCAGGAAAACCAACATCTTCTATATTCATCTCAGCATACATTGTTTACAATACAATATACATATAGGATCACATATCATCCAAAACCCTAATCCAATAACCTGGATTATTCAACAACCCTAATTCCTTAACTGGAAATAGAAAACCATTGGAGAAACCATGTGCTGAAAAAACACCCAAAACAGAAGCAAAAAACTGCCAAAAAAATTCCAGGGACGTTTCCCCCAAACCCCTGGGAAAAGAGGTGCTCTACCCCCCTCTAACCCCCCTACATACCCAGCACAATGTAGACACTATTTCTAGTCGTGCAAAGAAAATAACACATACCCAACATTCTCCCATTTGTTGTTTTCTTTGCATACATGGGGTTACAAGGTTACATAGTCAACAATCTAGGGCAGCAATGCCCATAGATCCTCTACACCAAGACAGCTTCTCAGTGCTCACATATTTTGTTAATGAATCTACAACATTCTTCAAAGTCTCCACCTTCATCAACAACACCTTCGTTTCTTCTTCCATATCTCTCACAAAGTGATATTGAACATCAATATGATTTGTCTTTGAATGATATGTTGGGTTCTTCGCAAGAAACATTGCACTCTGACTATCACAATCTATCCTTATAGCTTTTTGTACCAACCCAATACCTGAACACAATCTTTGTAACCATACTTCTTCCTTTATTTCATGAGTGGTTGCCATGTATTCAGCTTTTGTAGTTGAAAGTGCCACTATAGACTGTCTTTTTCTCATCCAATTGATTGTCCCGCGAAATAGGTTAAACACATACCCACTTGTAGATATTCTACAATCCATATCTCCAGCCCAGTCTACATCCACAAATCCATGTATGTTCAATACTTTATCCAAGACTAGTCTTCCTTGGTAGCACAATCCATAACTATTAGTACCACGCAAATACCTGAAAACTCTCTTTACTATTGTCCAATTCTTTTGCCCCAATTTTGACATATACATGTTCAAAACTCCCAATGCATGTGCAATGTCCGGTCTAGTACATGTCATTTCATACATCAAACTTCCAACCGCACTCACATATGGAACATGATACATGTCCTCTTTCTCTTCATGTGTCTTGGGACATTGATCCGCAAATAAATTTACACCTACATGAATAGGGACCCTGACCAGTTTACATTCATGCATATTAAATCTCTCCAATATTGTATCAACGTGTTTTCTTTGATTTAACCAAAGTTTCATTTTTTCCAATCTCTTTTAATTTCCATGCCCAAAATGAAATTTGCAGCACCAAGATCCTTCATATCAAATTTAGAGGACAACTAAGTTTTCACATCCTAGATAATCTCTATGTTGTTTCCTATCAGCAACATGTCATCCACATACAAGACCAAATAAATCAAATCATCACCAATTAATTTAAAATACACACAGTGATCCCCTTTTCTTCTTTTGAATCCAAGTCCCAACATATAACTATCAATTTTTTTATGCCACATCCTTGGTGATTGTTTTAAACCATACAAGGACTTTTTTAGCTTGCATTCCAGCAACTTCTTTCCCTTCATAGAAAATCCTTTTGGTTTCTTCATGTAGATTTATTCTTCCAGATCCCCATGTAGGAATGTTTTCTTCACATCCATATGTTCTACTTCAACAAACGTAGCAAAAACAAATAACAGAAATCTAATAGAGGTTAACTTGTGTTATCACTTTGTAAATTTTGTTTGAATAATAGACAAATGACAGAGGTAACTATTTCAACCAAATTTAGAACTGGGCACTAGCCTGCCCAACTCAGAGAGGGCTCTCTCATGTCACTTGATATTTCTTTGGAAATCATTAGCTAGATTTGGTTCGTTTTGGGGGGTATTATGAAGTTGTTGAAGAAGTGGGGGGTGACATTTGGGCTATGGAGTCAGAAATAAATAATGCAATAGCAAGTCATTAGAACTTATCTAGAGGAGAAAGGATAAGTGAGGCAATGAGTCTGAGTTTTCAAATTGAAATTTGCATTGCAAAAGAGGAAAAAGGAAAACACATAACTGCTTCAGAGCATATTAAAATGAATTCTGAAATAGTTGAGAAGAGAATCACGTGAATTTAAATTGCTACGTCTAGAGCATCATCAGACGAATTCCATACTTTTAACTCTCCAATTTAAAATAGGAACTTGCAAATGGAATTTTAAAGACACGGGAAACACGCACTATGAAAGAAGATAGAACTCATATCACAGCCAATTAGCATCTTTTCATAAACAATTCAAAATTTTGCTTCTACATCATATATTCAGTTTAGTTCCATGATCTTACAAAGTCTACCTGCAATGATGGAAAGCCCCCTCCTTCTCTCATGACTTCTATATCCTTGGGATGATATATATAGAGAGGATTTACACGTGGAATTCAAAACTATTAAACTTCCCCATAATTCTAAAGATAGAGGTTGGTTACAAAAAGGAGTAATGTATAACGACAGTTTTCCTATTTTACAGGGATCGTTACAAACAAGTCTAACATATCTGAGGATTTTTCTTTGAACGCCATATGTCCAAAATTTTCTAGAACGTACTCAATTCCACTTGAGAATTTATTCCAGCTTGGCGATTTCCTCTTTTAGAGTGTTCAACCAGACTGGTTGATTTTCCCCAACGCTTTCGACTGCCTCAGTTATTATTTCTGCCTTCTATCGTTTGCTCTACTTTTTCTTAACTACTTTCTTGTATAGTTTGTCCACATGTCCTTTGATGATTAGGTCCCTCATAATAGAATTTAATCTGACCCCTAATTATAGTTTTGTCGCACGGTCAGTATGGAATTTGGTTGCTAATATCTGGGCAATCAACCTTTCTTTCTTACTCATTGATAAGCTTTCCATGTTAGTTGAAAACCCTGTTTCACTGGATATTGTTTGATTGGATTTGTCCATGTCTTCCAACTTTGCAAAGACCATGATTTTTGTTTTCCTTAACTCTACAGAAATCAGGAAATCGATCCAATTTGAGATTACTTCGCTTATGAATGAGACTATGATTCCTCAGAGAAGAATAACACCACCCATATTTGAAGATCGGTAGTCCTTGAGTCTCAATCATGAATTACTGACAATATTACTTGTAGGTACGTTGGTTTATCACGCTTGGCCAATCTATTTCAAATGATGATCCTTTGAGTTAGTTATCCGGCGGCATTCACCTGGCATTGCACAGATGTGAAGTACCTGAACAAGTGGCATGAGGTGATTTGACTAGCCGTTACCTTCCCCCACGTGGATTGTTGATTTGACGTATTCAAATGACATTAGAACATGTGACATCAGGGATTTTGGGAAAATGGGTTTAGGTAGACCATTTTCCACCCCGATGTACCTCTGAAGGCGCCACGCATCCATGAATGAAACCGCAATAGTTTTCCCCTGCATGCCTTCGCATAATTAAACTCTGCGTTATTTCTCCACCTGATATGGGTTACGGTCATTGATCTGGGTTGCTTCAAGATCTATGGTCCGTCGGATCCTCTCCTTTGCGCTCCCGCTATATTTTTCCACATCTCGCCACATATGACCTAGACCTCCAAATTGCGCCATGTCTCTACATTGGTTTAGTCCCCAGCTAAATCTGAAACTCGGATTTCAAGTGTAATTGTTATGGTGATAACATAGGCTCCAAATAGGGATGCTATCCTCCCTGTGAGGTAGCAAAGAATTATAGACCCTATGCCTTCTTCATTGGGTCTCTTTCAAAACATGTGCGTGTATCCTATTACGTCTTGGAGACTGAACGTCAAATTTTAAAACTGAACTTTGCAAACTACTCTCAACTAGACACTGAAAAAATATCGCTAGAATCCAACTGTACATACTACTGAAAATTTAAAACAATTCTCGATCAACAATCTTATTCACACACTCCTACCTACCCTAACTGCTAAAAAGAACTATCAATCAAGTGAAATCAAAATTCCAATGTAGCCATGAAAGCATTCTATCCACTGTTCGTTTTCTTTGCACTTGCTTGTTCCAAAGATTTTTTGTTGATAATATGTTCAAAATTCCATCCATAAGTCAAATTCTTAAAAAATTAAAATCACCTGGATTGTTCACTTCCTCTAATAGGACTGCAAATGGATATTCTAAAACATGCACAAAACAATTATCAGGTTTCACTTCTTTCACTGTATTTTCGTTTTTAGGTGATTTAACTTGTTGAAACTGAAAGATCCACTGAGAAGTCTGGTAGTAAGGATTTCCTGAGTCATAAGGCAACCATGGCTGGAGAACATCATCTGGTGTAAAAAGACTCATATTTGATACAAACATTGTTTCGTTGCAATCCACTATTATTTTTAGATTCTGATTGTAAACCTTCTCCATATAGTGTGTCTTGGGATCATGAATCATATGAAAGAATGTTTCCTCTTTAGGTGTCAAGACAAAAGAGAAAGCTTCCTTCACAAGTGTTTTTTCGTTGCTTGGAGTCTCCATAGATGCAGTTTCAAAATCTTTATCCATGTCTAGGCTACTTAGAAATAGGATCACTACGTCATTTTCAAGGGAAGAAAGACAACTTTGAAATACCTTGTCTTGCTGGAAATATTGTTGAACATATACATTAGTCTCAGGAGAAGGAAAATGACTTTTAACAACAATTTCTTGATCATCTTCTTCTTTGATCTGGTGGGTAAGAACAATTTGTAACTCTGAATTGGAATATCCTTTCAATTAATCAACTACATGATCATTTAGTGCATGTGGGTGTTGTTGGTCTTCCTTACTGATAAAAATTTCCTCATGTAAAGCAGTGCTACTGTGAGTGCAGTCAATCTTCCTTGTTTCTTCTGTTATATCATGATTTTCTTTCAACCATTCAAAGGAAGAAAAACATAAAGGAAGATAGTTTTCATTTGTAATTCCACTGCTTTCTTTATATTCAACATCATGCCTGGATGCTTTATTATTTGAAACATTACAGATATTTTGTTTCAACAGTTTGAAAGAGGAAAAACACAATGGCAAGGTCCTTTTACCTAATTTCAAACTTTCTTCAATTTCTTCATTGTTGTCATAGGCACGTTTTTCAATATCTTTGGATTGTCGAACATGCTCTTTTTCAGCTTTATCTTCGACCAATGGCTGCACTTTTTAACTTACAATATTTTCTACACAACAATTAATAGGGACATCAAACACTTGAGAAGAGTGTTGCAATATCTTTTCCATTTGTTTCGTTGGTTTAGTGTGATTCTGTGTCAGCACAAATTCGTTTGTCTCAATAATGATCTTAGAATTTTCTTTCAACAATTTAAATGCATCAAAGCATAAAGGTAGAGAATTCTCTTCAAATGATCCAACACTTTTCTCTTTGTAACTGTGATACGTAGGTTGATTTATCTCACTTTGCTTCTGAAAAACAACATCTTCAACATCACAATCATCCTCATATTTTTCATATACAAGAAAATCAGCCACATATGCGATTTCATCTAACAAGAACAAAATGGGAACATCAACCTTCTCTTCAACAAACTGATTTGTAAACTCATATTCTTGACTGTCTACAAATGAATACATAAAACAATCATCCCTTTGCTTATCATGAGGTGGATCAGCACCCCCTCTTTCAACATGTGGAATATAATTTTTTGTAGAATCATTGGCATTGGAAACTTCAAGAGGACCTATGATATTGTCAATTCTATGCTCAAGATCCCAATCAACCCTTTTCTTTTCATATTCACTTTCACATTCTTGAGCATTCAGTCCCTCATTTTGGATCTGTTTACATGCTTGGATGTTGTGTTGAATTTCCTGAGCATCATTCAACATTTGTTGTAAGGACTTAGATCTTATTTCCATCAGGAGGAAAGATGAATCTGGATGGAGAGTACTCACATAATGGAGCATGGAAGCAGCTTCAGTGGGTTGAATTTCTTTGGACAACTTGTGATAGATACTGGAAAACCTTCTACTGAATATAGAAATAGTTTCGTTGCTCTGCTTTTTTAAGGCATAGAACTCTATAAGTTGTAGATCCAAATATTTCTTCCTTCCCCAAAATGTTAAAAAGACATCTTTCAATTCCTCCCATGAGATAATTGTGTTTGGCTGAAAATGCTTAAGCCATTCTTTGGTGTCTCTTTTCAAGGATTGAGAGAAGGCCCTCATACAAACATCATCATGGTCAATCTCAAACAAATCTATAAAATTCTCAAACCCTTGGATGTGTTTTTCAGCTGAGATGGTATTAGGTTCCCCATCAAACATAAGTAGGTACTCATAATGTTTTGAAGGAAAATCATGAAGTATGTGGGGTAAATTTAAGGGTCTGTATATATGTTGAATCTTGGAGGGTGTTGGATCAAATGCAAGAGATGAAATATCAACCCCGGTTTCATGAGGTTCATCAACTTGGTTATGGTCATCACATGGCCCAGATGGAAAAAAAAAATTCAAAATTAGTGATACAGTGAGGATATGAATGTACAACATTAAGAGGAGGATATACAATTGCAAGATTCTCATGATCATCATTAGAATGGAGGAGGTAAAGAAACATTAGTTTGACATGTTTAAGGAAGGACTAAAGGCAACTTATAACAAACAATAAAATTCCTTGGAAAAATCTAATTTTAAATACTTGTTTTCTTCCATAATGTCTTTTCATACCTCTGTCAAGGGATCTCATTTCCAGTGGAATCTCTGAATTACATTTGAATCTTGAGTGGAGTCGCCAATAATGTTTTGGAAGCCGGATTCTGTATTGAGAGTGGAGTCTCCATTGAAAATTTAAATTTATGGATTCTTCTACCAGTGGAATCACCTTCAAACTAATTTTATGACGTGTGTAGTCACCAGAGAAGGAATACAACCAATATGTGCCCAAATTTCTGCTTCTCTCACACTTTATAACTCAACCATGTCATTATTTCCCGGGGAAAATTTTCAATTTCGACCTTGGCAACGGCACCAAAATGTTAGCACTCTGTAAATTTTTTCTGGCTGATAGACAAACGATAGAGGTAACTATTTCAACCAGCTTTAGAACTGGTAACTAGCCCACCCAACTCAGAGAGGGCTCTCTCATATCACTTGATATTTCTTTGGAAATCATTGGCTAGATTTGGTTCGTTTTGGGGGGTATTATGAAGTTGTTGAAGAAGTGGGGGGTAAAATTTAGGCTATGGAATCAGAAATAAATAATGCAGTAGCAGGTCATTAGAACTTATCTAGAGGAGAAAGGCTAAGTGAGGCAATGAGTCTGAATTTTCAAATTTAAATTTGCATGGCAAAAGAGGAAAAAGGAAAACACATAACTACTTTAGAGAATATTAAAGTGAATTCTGAAATAGTTGAGAAGAGAATCACATGAATTTAAATTGCTAAGTCTAGAGCATCATCAAACGAATTCCAAAATTTTAACTCTCCAATTTAAAAGAGGAACTTGCAAATGGAATTTTAAAGACATGGGAAACACACACTATGAAAGAAGATAGAACACATATCACAGCCAATTAGAATCTTTTCATAAACAGTTCAAAAATTTTCTTATGTGTCATATATCCAGTTTAGTTCCATGATCTTACAAAGTCTACCTAGAACAAGGGAAGGCCCCCTCCTTCTCTCATGCCTTCTATATCCTCGATATGATATATATAGAGAGGATTTACACGTGGAATTCAAAATGATTAAACTTCCCCATAGTTCTAAAGATAGAGGTTGGTTACAAAAAGGAGTAATGTATAACGATAGTTTTCCTATTTTACAGGGATCGTTACAAACAGGCTGACATATCTGAGGATTTTTATTTGAACGCCATATGTTCAAAATTTGTTGGAACGTACTCAATTCCACTGCTTGGTGATTTCCTCTTTTAGAGTGTTCAACCAAACTGGTTGATTTTCCCCAGCGCTTTCAACTGCCTCAGCTCTGGTTTCTGCCTTCTGTCGTTTGCTCTATTTCTTCTTCAATGCTTGCTTGTAGAGTTCGTTCACGTGTCCATTGATGATTAGGTCCCTCATAATAGGATTTAATCTGACCCCTGATTCTAGTTCTGTTGCACGGTCAGTATGGAATTTGGTTGATAATATCTGCGCAATTGACCTTTATTTCTTACTCATTGATGAGCTTGCCATGTTAGTTGAAAACCTTGTTTCACTGGATATTTTTTGATTGGCTTTGTCCATGTCATCCAACTTTGCAGAGACCACAATTTTTGTTTTCCTTAACTCTATAGAAATCAGGAAATTGATCCAGTTTGAGATTACTTCACTTATGAATGAGACGACAATTTCCCGAAGAAGAATAACGCCACCCATATTTGAAGATCGATA
The DNA here is from genome assembly GCA_032191745.1 of Picea mariana. Lineage (NCBI taxonomy): Eukaryota > Viridiplantae > Streptophyta > Pinopsida > Pinales > Pinaceae > Picea > Picea mariana. The sequence goes on from JASDQU010100793.1 coordinate 469,144, forward strand.
GTCCTTGAGTCTCAATCATGAATTACTGACAAGATTACTTGCAAGTATGTTGTTTTATCACGCTTGGACAATCTATTTTGAATGATGAGCCTTTACGTTAGTTATTCGGTGGCGTTCGCCTGGCATTGCACAGACGTGAAGTACCTGAACGAGTGGCATGAGGTGATTTGACTAGTCGTTACCTTCCCCCACATGGATTGTTGATTTGATGTATTCAAATGACATTAGAACACGTAACATCGGGGTTTTTGGAAAACGGTTTTAGGCAGACCGCTTTCTGCCCCGATGTACATCTAAAGGTGCCACGCGTCGATGAATGAAACCATGCTAGTTTTCCCCGGCCTGCCTTCGCATAATTAAAATTTGCATTATTTCACCGCCCGATATGGGTTTTGGCCGTTGATCTAGGTTGCTTCAAGATCCACGGTCCGTTGGATCCTCTCCTTTGCACTCCCTCTATATTTGTCCACATGTCACCACATATGACCTGGACCTCCAAATCTCGCCATGTCTCTACATCACTTTAGTCCCCCGCTAAATCTGAAACTCATATTTCAAGTGTAATTGTTATGGTGATAACAACTTGGAAACAAGAGAAAAATATCACCAAAATCAATTCCCTGAACCTGGGAATAACCCTTTGCTACTAATCAAGCTTTGTATGTCTCTACTTTGCCATCTGCATTCAGATTATTTTTAAATACCCATTTGTTTCCAATGGGATGTATTCCAGTCGGCAACTCCACTAGATCCCAAGCCTCATTTTTATCCAAGGATTCCATTTCTTCATCCATGGCCTTTTCCATATTTTTCCATCCTCTAAATCTGTTGCCTTCCTAACATTTCTAGGATCATCATCAGTAATAGCAAAGCAAAATTTGAATAGAAATCGGATGGACTATACCTTTTCAATATCATTTTTTCTCAAACCAATCTCCTCAATATTGGAGTATGAGGATATTCTTCTTATTATTCTTGTTCTTTTGTAGAGTCAGATTCATCATCCTTTAACTCAAACTCTTTATTCTCTGGTTCTTCCTTACTTGGTAGGACTTCTTATTTGACAATATCTTTCATTTCTCTAAATACCACATCTCGTATATACACAACATTTTTAATTTATGGGTTCCAAATCTTATAACTTTTGAGAAAATCTTTATACCCAATAAAGATACACTTTTCAACCTTCTTATCTAGCTTACTCATGTTTTCCTTTGGAACATGAACATAGGCCTCACAGCCAAATACCTTGATATGTGTGAGAGAGAGTTTCTTACTAGTCCATACCTCGTGTGGAGTCTTTTCATCTAGTGTTGCTGAGGGTGGTCGATTGAATAGGTGACATGCAGTACCCACTGCCTCTGCCCAGAATTCTTTCCCTAACCCGACACCACTGAGCATGCACCTTTCTTTTTCCATCAACATTTTTTTCATCCTTTCTGCAACTCCATTTTGTGGAGGTGTATAAGGTGTATTAATATATCTTTCTATACCACATTTCTTACAGAATTCTTCAAATTCATTCCTGTAGAACTCTCCATCATTATCCATCCTCAGCACCTTAATTATTTTCTATGTTTGATTCTCAACAAGAGCCTTAAACTCTTTAAACATGTCAAAGACTTTGGATTTATTCCTGAGTAAATATATCCAAGTATTCCTCGAGAATTCATCTATAAATGAGACATAGTACACATATTTTCTCAATGATGGAACCGACACAGGTCCCAACACATCGTTGGACACTAGCTGTAAATTCCATTCTTCCCTCGTTGCACCAGAGGGGACTCTTACCCGATTCTGCTTCCCATATACACAATGTTCATAGAAATTAAAATCCATAGAGCAGTTAGACATACCTTCAACCATACCTTTATCATGTAGTATTAAAAGACCCTTTTCTCCAATATGCCCCAGTCTTTGATGCCACAACGTAACCTTTTCTCCATAGACTGTAGGATTTGTTCATTCTTCAGCTCCAATATCAGGAACAATGGAACTATTACACCCATCACTAATATTTCCTCCTTACATATTATACATATTTTCAATCCGAACTCCCTTCAGCAACACCATTTCTCCTTGAACCATCCTGTAGGTTTCTTTTTCAAATATTGTTTTTACCCCGGCATCGTCCATTTTGCTTACAGAAATCAAATTTCTCACCAATCCTGGGATGTGAAAAACACTGGGAAGTGTTCTAATCCTTTGATCTATGAGCCTCAACTTGACTCTTCCTTGTCCTATGATTTTGGTTGTTGAGTCATCACCTAGGAAAACATTACCTCCATCATACCTTTCATATTCACAAAACCACTCTTTGTGGGGATTCCTATGAAAGGATGCACCTGAGTCAACCAGCCATGCCTCATGATCTATATGTGTGCTTGAATAAGACAATTACACATCCCCTCCTTCTTCCTTGGAGGTTATTTTCTTCTATAGAGGAAGCACCTTCAGATCCCTTCACTCTCTGAGTGTTTTTGGATCTATATTACTTCTTGAAGTGCCCTTATTTTCCACATCTCCAGCATACCTTTACAAACTTTCTGGGAGACCTAGATATACCCTTACATTTAGATCTCCCACTTGAGGACTTGGATCTATTTCTTTCATGGGAGCGTCCTCTTGAAAATAATTCATATGTGACATGTCCTTCCATGTTCTTCCATCTCATCTCCTCCAACAACAAGGATGAGACCACATCATCAAAACTCAAGGTAGTTGTATTACTACCTATGGACACAAATAGACTATCCCATGAGTCTGGTAAAGAGAATAGTAAATTGATACACTTATCTTCATCTGAAATTTTAATCTCAAATGATAATAATTGACTTACCACAGTATTGAAAGCATTCATATGCTCTGTCATAGAGACGGTGTCTCTCATCCTTAGGTTATACATATTCTTCCACAGGAATAGTTTATTTACCAATTACTTAGACTAATACAAGTTCCATAACTTATCCCATTACTCCTTGGTTGTAGCTTCCCCTGACACATTCAGTAATACTGAATTTGAGAGACACAATCAGATTGTGATCTTTGCCTTCCGATCCAAATTATTCCAATCATATGTTGACGTTCTTGTAGGTGCAGTACCTAGATTCACCGTGATCCATTGATCTCTATCTACCAACAAATATTCCATCTTGAGCTTCCACAACTCAAAACTTTTCCCATTAAATTTCTCGATCTCTATTTTTGAACTGCTCGCCATTTCTTTTCACTTAAAGAATCAATAACGTAAATCTTCCACTGTAACAAGGCTTATCACAGTCCTAATCCAAACCCCTGACCACAAAGGTATCCCCCTTAATCCAATAATTTCTCTAATACAAAATGTAGATTTTAACCTTGTACAATTATTTACTGCAAACAGATTTTCAATAAAAGAATAGAAAATATACAATGGAAAATACACACATTACACAGATTTTTCCCCTAGAAACCCTGTTGGACACACCGACTACATTGAGAGGGGGGGTTAACATTGTAGGGATATTTTTCCCAAACTTCCCTCTTACACAAAAATTATTAGTTAGAAATCACCATTAACTCATTAACCATTGTTGTCATTTATAACCAGTTAAATGTGAACACATATCAGCAACATATATTAGCAAAATATCATCAACAAATCATCACCACAAGGAACACAAAGAACACAATATGTATGTACAATTTTATTTTTATTACGGACTTCAATCCTTGGGGTTTATTAAAAACAACTAAATAGAGTACAAATATACAAGAGCACCATCTCTATATGCAAGACTCAGCTTACATCCTCGGCACCAACTAAGATGAGGCAACAATCCTCCACAGATATCAATCTGTCATAGGTACGTGACCTGTTAGTAGTGAAGCTCGTGTATGTACGTGCCCTAGCTCACTACATCCCACGTATGTACGTGGTCAGTCTGTACTACAGCCTGCATATCGCTTCTGAGCAATTAGGGTTTTTCATTTCATCACATACTCATATCCTTTGCAACCTACAATCATATTCTCTTCTATCTCTCACTGTCCAATCTGACCCACAGCCAATCACAACACATTCAAGCTCTCCAATAGCCTACTCATGCTTCTCAACCATACAATATGAATGCTACTCAATCATGTATAATCAACCAGTCTACTATAGTAATCATATCAACACTAAATCATAAGAGTGTTTCTCACTCCATCAACCATCACAAACCACATCACAACAGCCATACCAAGAATGCATTAAGAATTCACCATATAACAAACAAGAATATCCATCAAGACAACAATACAACCATACCAGAGTTTCTATGGCAGATCTGAGCCCATAGAATGCAGATATGGAACCTACTTCAGTCTTCAAGAGCCAGTCATCAGCTCAACCACCAATCTCCATGATTTCATCCGCTGTACGCGCCTTGTCTTCAAACAGACCATGTATGTATGCGCTCTGGCTCACTGTAGCCTGTGTACACCTCAGAAACTAGGGTTTCTGAACTTCCAAGACTTTTTTCTTCCTGATCTCAGATTTTTTCGAAACTTTGATACGTCCATGAGATGCTCCATACTCTCTCTCTCTCTCTCTCTCTCTCTCTCTCTCTCTNAATAGATCTTTTTTCATGCTCAAGAGATACACTAGAGATCTCCCCAAAAATGTGCATTTCACAAGAGACCCTTGTCTCTTATTTATACTCTTCATATTCTATGTCACTTAACCTATTTTCCTTAATTTAGGGTTAACCACTTTCCATAATTAGAAAGTTCTCCATTACTTTATCATTTAAATATTCCTCCTTGACTTTGTCACCTCACTTTATCATTTAAATAATCTTCTTTGATTTTTTCACTTTACTTATCATTTAAATAATGATTTCTTCTTTTCAAGCACTTTGACTTCTTTGACCTTTTGGGGCTTCAAGCCATCATATGAGGGTCCTCCAACTTCGTAAGGCCATAACTCTAAAACAATGAGGATTTATGTGACATTTCACATACCACTGGAAATGGCATGACAAGCATTATCCATCTAGGATAGTTTCACCAACAACTTCATTGATCTTCATCTCATTATTCCATAATCAAGAATGGGTTCTCCAACCATACTTCAAGGATAACTCAACCGCAAAGCATCTTCCCGTGAGGTATTTCACCATAAGGGGACCACTTTGGAGTTCGTCCATTTGTACACCTTATCAACCATGAAAAAACAATAATGATTCATCATTACATCAATTCAACTATGCATCATATATCAAGGAAACCATATTGGTCCATCTTCATCTTTGCATCATGTATCAATGACAACTCATTGATCCATCTTCATCTATGCTTGACATCTATCCATTCTCATCAAGGAAAATACATATATTTCAAATCATTCATCAATCAATCAACCCTTTGGCATCAATCAATCTGACGTATAGCCCCTACCTCGGCAGGGTCTATTGACCTCCTGATCTATGGATCTTCCTCTATTCCTGAGCTGAAGCAACTCTCCAGGTCCTTGTTGGAACCTCCATGAAAACAAATCCACAGATCCTTTTAATGAAACTATACCCCCGCAAATAAGCACTAGGAGTAAGTTTCCTCTCCACGTGACCACTAGTTGTAACCACAGGCCTAACCAAAAGGCACTTCGCAACTTCACGAACCTAGGGTGTTCTGCTATGAGTTTCCCCGAATCTTCCAATAGATGAACTCTGAATTAGAGCTTAGTGAATGCTAGCTCATCCCTTTATCATCTGACAGTGTGACCTCCAGCTATGACTTGGGGCCCAACTCCCCAAATACTTCGAGACTTTGCACTTCGCAAATGTCGAAAGCTAGCTCACCTCCTTTCCTCTGAATCCTGAACCCCGAGTTATACTCATGCTAGATCGACGGTTCGCTATCTCCCGGGATCCAATAGTCCAGATATACTCTCCGCAAATCGGGACTTTGTGTTCCTTGATGTTGGAATATGGCTCTCTACTTCGAACCTCTGACTCCTGACTTTTTGATTCTTGAAATCTCTTTCCCACGAAAGAAATCAATGTTTTGATCTTCCCTTAGATCGATGACTCGCTATCCCTCCTAAGCTTGATTCCTCAAGGTGACTTTGACCCTCGTCCTCCTTTGAACTTCTCTGAATCTATATCCTTCCTGAGCTTGGATTCTCACTGCAAACTCCTGGATTCTAAGGAATCCTACATGCACTACTTGTGGCTTCACAATAACCTATGGTTATCTGACAACTCCAACTTCACGCACTCCTTGCGACAGAGTTCTTCAACCGCTCACTGGGTTGGAAAATTCTAAGACTCTCCTCCTCCTGTGCACACTTTGTACGGCTTGGTGCTCTACCTACACTCTTACTGGTATAAGTCAACGTTATCCCTCCTAAGCTTTCTGAGATAAAACTCAAAATATTGTTGACGCACTCCTTGCGGACTTTCACTGCACTCCTTGTAGGAATTCTCAGGAAGAGAAACAATTGAAACTTATACTCTTATCACGGACTCTATACATTCAAAATGAAATCACATACATATGGAATTTAAACAAATGCATAACAGAGAATATAATAAAGTTTTATACATACCATTCAATAGATACACACAGCATTCATAATACACCATGAAATTGGATCAAAGCATTCTTATATTAATTCAAGTGCTTTTGTACATGGTCCAATAGCAACGTCTATCTGCTCATACAAATTCTATAGTCTTTGTTCTTCTCCACTCTCCTATGCTCTCTCTTGCTCTACTTTTTCTCTTACTCTTACAATGAGAATGATGATACAATACATCTATGAGGGAGTCTTCTTGAGTTTTTCCCTCCTACTACTCTAAGCTATCTTATCGAATTAAATATTACTACCTACTTTACATTTATTACAATAAATGTCTACAATCGAAAAATGAGAGCGAACGGTCAAGATCTATATTACAATCCCCAAAACATTAAAAGAAATTACATCCTTCCAACTATTAAATTAATGTATTTTCTTTCAAAATTCCAAAATGTCTTCAAAATGTGTGTTGATGTATATCAGGTTGTCCTACACTCATGCTTGTTGACGATGCTCCTCCATCATACTCCTCTGGATGAAAAATTCATGGACTCATGTCCATGAGCTCCTGTACCATCTATCCATGTTTCTAGATATCTGCTTCACTTTCCCAACTGGCATCTTCAATCAGGTGTCCTTTCCACTTTACCAAATATTCAAAATATGTCTTCCTTCGGGTCTTCTTGCTAACTCTCTTGTCAATGATCTTTTTCATCTGTGGCTTTTTAGCTACATGCATTTGTTTGACCCATTGAATTTCCTTTTGATTCTCTGCTCCATCTTCTCTGTAAGGATATATATCTGCTACATTGAATATGGGTGATATGCCCACATCATCTAGCAATTCTATCTCATAAACATTTGCCTCAAATTTCCTCAAAATTTTACACGGCCCTATCTTTTTCATCTTTAGCTTATTATATGTTCCTCTTGGGAACCTTTCTTTTCTAAGATGTTCCAAAACTAAATCTCCCACTTTGAATTTGAGTTCTCTTCTGTGTTGATCTGCTATGCACTTGTATTCCTAGCTAGAACTATGCAATCGCTCCCTGATTTTACTATGGATCTCCTGCATCTCTGCTGCAAAATATTCTGCTCCATCACTCCTGAACTCATTCTTCTCTAAGTCTCTCAACTCAGATACTCCTCTTGGTTTCATTCCATACATTATCTGAAATGGTCTCTTTAATATAATTCTATTAGGTGAGTCATTATATGCAAATTCCGCTTGTGGCGGAATTTGATCCCATTGACTGTGATGTTCAGCTACTAAACTCCTCAATAAGTCCCCCAAACTCCAATTTACTACCTCAGTCTGTCCACCTGTCTGAGGGTGATATGTTGAGATAAAGGATAAATGCGTCCCCGACTTCTTCCATAGTGTCCCCCAGAAATGACCAACAAATTTGGTATCTCTGTCTGAAACAATACTCTTAGGTAACCCATGAAGTCGAACAACTTATTTGACAAACAGATTTGCAATGTGTGTTGCATCACTGGTTTTTTGACATGGAATAAAATGTGTCGTTTTATAAAATCTATCGACTACCAAAAATATGGATTCGCACCCTTTCTGCATCCTTGGCAGTCCCAACACAAAATCCATGCTTACCGTGTCCCATAGCCTCTGTGGTATTGGCAATGGTTGATACAACCCAGTATTCTGTATTTTCCCCTTTGTGTGTTGGAAGATTCTACATTTGTTGACAAATCTTCGCACCTATGTCCTCATTCCTGGCCAATAATAGAAACTGTTCAGTTGTGCAAATGTTTTGTTGTGGCCAAAATGTCCATCCAATCCCCCACTATGTTTTTCCTTCAAAAGGTTTTCTCTCATATAACTCTTCGGGATACACAACTGATTTCCTTTGAATAGTAGTCCATCCTGAATTAAATATTCAATCCATTGGCTTCTATCTCTCTAAATAGAATTCTCACATTCTTCATAAGCATCTTTGAAATCTGAATCATCTCTGTACATTTTCTTAAGGCTATCAAAACCTAAGGTCTTCACTCGAAACTCCTGCAGAATCAAACATTTCTTTCTCAATGCATCAGCAACCTTGTTAGCATTTCCATAAATGTGCTTTATAACAAAAGTAAATTTCTGCATGAACTCAACCCATTTTGCATGTTTCTGGTTTAGTTTCTCCTGTCTGGTTATAAACTGTAAGGCTTGATTGTCACTATACAAAACGAACTCTTTTGGAACCAGGTAGTGCCTCCATTTATTTAGTGCTTGTATAACTGCATAAAATTCTTTATCATAAGTGGAGTAATTTATTTTGGCCTAATTCAGTTTCTCACTGAAGTATGCAACTGTTCTATTTTCTTGACTTAAGACTGCTCCAATCGTGAATCCACTTGCGTCACATATCACTTGAAATGTCTTACTGAAATCTGGTAGAACCAGAACTGGTTGTTCAATTATATTCTCTTTCAACAAATTGAAACTTTTCTCTGCCTCCTCTATCCAATGAAAAGATTTATGTCTTTTCTCCACTGTGTCCATCATTGGTGCACAAATTCCACTAAAATTTCTGATGAACTTCCTATAAAAACTGGCTAGTTCGTGGAAGCTTTTGACTTCAAAGATATTCCTTGGTGACGACCATTCTTTGATTGATTTTACCTTCTCCAGATCCAACTTCAATTCATTCGAAGAGATCACAAAACCTAAATAAATAATCTTTGTCTTCATGAAAGACGACTTCTTCATATTTATTAGCAACTTCTCTTGCTACAACCTCCTCATCACTGAAGTTAAATGCCTCAAATTCTCTTCCTCAGTCTTACTGAATATCAGTATATCATCAAGATATACAATTACAAACTTTCCAATGAAATATTTCAAGCCTTCGTTCATTAATATCATAAAAGTACTTGGTGCATTCGTCAAGCCAATTGGCATGACAAGACATTCATATAGTCCTTCATTAGTCTTGAATGTTGTCTTCCATTCATCACCTTCCCTCATTCTAATCTGATGATGTCCTCTTTTCAAATCAATTTTTGAAAAAAACTTTGCCCCACTTAAGCAATCCATCATGGGTAAAGGAAATCTATACCTGATGGTGATTTTGTTTATAGCCCTCAATTCTGTACACATTCTCCATCCACCATCCTTATTCGGACTTAACATTGTTGGTACAGTGCATGGACTCAAGATTTCTCTAATCAACCCTTTATCCATCAAATACTGGACTTTCCTCTTAACTTCTTCATTCTCCTACGATGTCAATCTGTACTCTACTTTGTTTGGTAAACTCACTCCTGGTATAAGGTCAATGTGATGGCTTATACTTCTGATGGGCGTAAATGAACAAGGCAAATCGTCCACCACTATATCAGAGAAATTCTCCAGCAGTTCCTGAATTTCCTCAGGTAGATCATCTATCGAGGTACTAGTCAAGATGAATCTAGTTTTTCTAACCATAGCAAACTACATTTCTTGATATTTATTGACTTCATCAAGAAGTTCCTTCCCACAGTATTGCTTGCTTCTTCTTTCACCTTCTTGTCTTCAATTGGTAGCAACATATGCGTCCTACAATTCTTCTCCAAGATGTGAGTGTTCTTTCTTCCATCATGAATAACATTTATGTCATATTTCCAAGGCCTCCCCAAAAAAAGATGACAGACATCCATGGGAATTACATCACATAAAATCTCATCTATATATCCCCCTATCTTAAACTCAACTAAACATTGTTTAGTGACTGTTACCTGATGTCCCTTTTGAAACCACGAAACTTCATACGGGCTTGGATGTGCAACTATTAAGCCCTAATATTGGCTCATTACCCCTTAATTGGGGCATATTATATTAGTAATGTTATTTTATTTATGTCAGCTTTAGGCCATTAGTTGTAATTATACCTCTTAGTCTCCTATATATACCAAGGAGACATTTTCATTTTGAATCATCTTGTACTTGAACATTTAAGTGGGGTAAAAGGAGGTTTCCCCATTGAAGAGGCTTATTATCGGAAATTATCTCTTTTTCAAGGCGTTGATTACTTTTTCTGAGGTTTTTCTATGTTATATTGATATTTGGTTCTTAACATATGGTATCAGAGCTCAAGGTCTTGGGGTTTCGCTACTACATCTGAGACACCTTGGAATTTTTGCTATAACTTTTTTTCTACAATGTTTTAGAAGGAACGGCTTGGAGAATATTTATTTGACAGATCAAGGTACGTTGGGTTAAAAATTCAGCTCCTGAGGCATTAGACTTTCGGAGATAGATCCTGTAAAAGATAGGGTTCTGGAATCATCCTGAACTGAGTCATTGCGGAATTTTCACTATAAAAAAATTTATGTAACGTTTCAGACCCTAAACTATGGAGGATATTTACAAAAATTATTAAGGTATTTGTGGTACAAATTTTAGCTTCTGGGTCATCTTAAATTTGTAGATACACCCTGTGTAAGATAGGGCATCTGACTAGTCCTATTGACTAGTCTCAAGAAGGTGTTCCAGGTAAAATAGTCATAACTTCTTCCTAGAGTATCCGAATTGAGTGGGACTAGTTTCATTGGATCATGGACAATCTGTAGTATTTCGTATCCGTGTTTCAAAATTTTATATCAATTATTTTTTGCAGGGCACGCTATACAAGTGAGGTCTCCTGGAAAGGACAAAAATCAGCAAGTTGTGGGGAAGTTACCATACATTCCACTTGGCACATCCAATTTTGATCAGACCTATGGCATTGCAGAGAAGAAATATCAGAGACCTACATAAAAGAAAGTTTCATACCCAGAAGGGCTGAAACTTGGGAGATACAACAGAAGAAATATTGTCTAGCAGAACCACCTCAAAATCAAGGTTCAAAAGTGATACTTGGCCAACATGCCACCAAAAAGGGGAACTTCTACACCCAATAAGCCTCCAAAAAATCCTACTTGGACTCTTGATGAAGGTGAATAAATGCGTAGGGACATAAATGAACTAGAAAAGAAGATGGATTCAATGGAATCTAAGTTGGATACTAAGATGGATTCAATGGAAGATAAGTTGGATACTAAGATGGATGGTTTAAAAGAGGAGATCATGGAAGTATTGAAAAGTTTCATAACAGAGAAGACACCTGAAAGTGAAAATGCATCCCATGAAATTCATAATGAGGACACAAGGAAGGTGAATCAAGAATGGAGAAACTCCAACTTTGGTTTGAAGACCAACCACGTTCCTAAGATTGATATGAGTAAGTTTGATGGTAAGGACCCAATCACATGGATACTTCAGATGGAACAATTCTTTGATCTCCATAATGTGCCACATACACAAAAGGTACGAATTGCTTCTTTATATTTAGAACCTAATCAATTTGTATGGTATTGATGGCTTTGTTCTCACAAATCACTAGTCACTTGGACAATTTTCACGAAATAAATGATAGCACACTATGAGGATACAAGGAGCAATACCTTGTTTAGCCAATTGATAAATCTCAAAAAAAAGGGTTTAGTTACCAAGCACATTGAGAACTTCCAAAGATAATATATAAAGGTAACTGATATTCCAGATGAGCACTTGATTGATGTATTCATAGGAACTTTAAAGGACAACATTCAACATGAGGTTTGCCTTTGGGAACCCAAATCATTGGAGAATGCATTTAAGGTGGCAAGAAATGTTGAAAGTAAAAATATGGCTATGGCTACTAGAAGGACCAATCCTAATATCTATAGAGAGAACAATGCTCCTTCTTCTAAAACAACTCAACCTACAAGGTTGACACCTCAACAATTGGAGGAAAGAAAAGCAAAAGGTTTATG
>JASDQU010100794.1:89420-108989 GCA_032191745.1 Picea mariana
GGAAGTGTCATACCACTACATGCCCATGGACCTAATAGGTCAGCTCATGATGAGACCTCCTATCCACTAACTAGATCTTGAGTTTTATTTTATTTTATGAGTCCCCTTTTCTTGCTGAGAAGCCATTTATTTATTTCTTGGGAATCCCTGGGCGAAGCATCTCATGGTTTCATTTTGGCTTTTAACTTTTTCCAACTAATTTTACCCTCTAGAACTTTAGCCCCTTCTTCCCACAAGGAAAGGTACAACCCTTACTAGCTTGGCAAACCCAATTCTCAAACCAATGTAGGGGAAAGATGAGAGGGACAATGATGAAAAAGTGGTAATTATGGAAGGAATGGATGATGACCTTTCATAGACACACCTAGTGGCAACTCATCCATAAGGGAACCAACTTACTAGGGAACTTTGTCACCCCCAAGGTATGGACAAGTTAAAGAGCATAATTTCCAAGCAAACATCATGAAAAAAAAGAGAATTCAGTGCACATATTCAAATGCTTCGAAAATCAGAGTAATAGATACCATGATACCTGGACTCATTGCATCATGGAGAAAGACCCACTACTACTTCAGAATTAGGCCGATGGGATGGATGTTGTTGTTGCTAATAGATAGGAGGCATTGAAGGAAATATGGGCCCTCCAGGGACAAGCTCAAGTCATATGGCTCTCGGTACTCCATGTCTATTACCTGTGGGCTTTGAGACATAATCTCCTTAGTTATTCCTAGGATAGGGGATAATAGGTCCTATAAAGTCAATTCCCCATTTCTTAAAAGATTGAATAGGCCGAACATGATGTAAGGGGTGAAGGCATCACATGCTCTGGCATAGTCATTGGCATATTTGAATAAAGTTGGCCACCATAATTCAACTTGAAGTATCTTATGTGCAGTTGATTTCCCTCCAACATGTCCTCCCGCAACTCGACTATGACATTCCCAAAAGATCTTGGGCAGCTCATGGTCAAGTATGTACCTTCTAAAGATGTTGTCCAACCCCAACTTATATAATTGTCCTACGATCAACTGATAATATGAAGAACAAACTACTAGGTGCCTCTTGTGAGTTGTGGAATATCTATCAAGCACAGTATCAATAGTGAGAAAAAATGCAATATCAGAAAGAGAATCAGGGATAGCTTCAATTTTAAAGAGATTTGCATCTAGGAGTTGGTCATCTACAACTCTTCCACTCTCTTCTGACTTTATTCGGGATAAATGATTCGGGCCAACATTCAATTTTCCTTGCTTGACAATGACCTCAAAGAAAAACTCCTGAAAAATAAACAACCACCTACAAATCCTCCCTTCTAACATAGTCTTATTGACTAGATATTTTAGAGCTGAATGGTGAGTGAAAAATTTTAAATGACCTCCTAATAGATAGTGTCTATTTTTTTGCAAATAATAGACCATGGCCAAACCTTCTCTTTCAGTGGTAGTGTAGTTGTGCTCGGCCTGAGAAATATTTCTACTTGCAAAATAGATGGGATGATCCATATTTCCTTCACTATGTTTTGCAAGGATCGCACCCAAATAAATGCCAGAAGCATCAATGTGTACATGGAATTCCACCTTCCAATTAAGAAATATCAGAATAGGGGCAGTACTCAAATTTTCTTTGTTAATTTTGAAATCTTGATCTCACTCGGGTTTCCAACTGAAGACTTCATATTTCTTCAGCAACTTCTCCAGCAAGGAAATTATGCTTGTGTAACTTCTGATAAGCCTGCGATAATACCCCGTATGACCCAAAGTTGACCGCAGTTGCTTAGCAGTCTTAGGAGGAGGAATATTAAGAATAAAAACAACCTTTGTAGGATCAACCAAAACTCCTTCTCTGCATACTATATGTCCCAACATATTTACAAAGGGCACACGAAAGCTACACTTCTTCAGATTTAGAGAGATTTCTTATTGCTTGCAAAGATCAAACATTAACCGTAGTAACCCAATGTGTTCCTTCAAAAAACTATACATTGTCCAATCATCCATGTACACCTCAATAAATTTGTGTATAAAATCTCTGAAGGAAGAAATTATGATTCTGGAAAGGAACCCCACTTGTTAGTAAAGGTGGTCTTCTTCTTATCTTCTTCCGCAATCCTAACTTGATCATAACCTGAGAACCCATCCGTGAAAGAGTAAAATTCATTTTCCACCACTTGATCAAGGACTTCATCACTAAAGGCGGTGGGAAAAGGGTCATGTACACAGGCGGATTTCAAACTTTTATAATACACACATACTCGTATATCATTAGTACCCTTCTTTCTCTATATTACAATGGGACTAATCCACTCAGCCTCATCCATAGGAAAAATTAACCCAGTCGCAAGCATTTTGTCTATCTCTTTATTAACCTTTTATTTGATGATAGGATTCAGGTGATATGTTCTATGTTTGACTGGCTTAGAATCAAGCTTTAATTATATCTTCATCTCTCCCAACTCTCCTTTAATCCATTTTAGCTCTGAGAAACTCTTAGGAAATAAATCCTCATACTCTCGCAACAAAGCATGTATCTCTATCATAGTTTTCTCATCCCAATAGTATCCTATAAATTCCATATCAGAATGCTCCTAACTCTTGATATTCACTTTCCACAACTTCATAGGATGATTATATGAACCACTGGTATCGCGTGATAGGTATTCTTAACTTCTCATGTTCCTATGAATTCTTTAAAGGTTAAATGTCTAAGTTCTTCTAAGTCCTTGAGGTATTTAGGATTCTTGTCAACCTTGGTACAAGCCATGGCTATTCTTCCAGACTATGTATAAAAACTATACTCAAGCATATGTTCATGCTCAAAATATATTGTAAGTGAATACCTAGGCTTGAATTCATTACTAAATAACATTTTCTTAATTTTCTACAATACAACTATGATTTCTGAAGAATTACCAGAAAAAGAGAAATCATGACAGAAATGTCTCTGTAGTATATTCCAACATGCATTTTGTCTTTTAGTCTCCTCATCAACATACCAGGCTTTTGAAATTGTTCCCAGAGAATGGAATAATTTATTTTTCCACATGTAAGATGGAAGTTGCACAACTTTCCATACTCTAAGACAATGCTCAATGTGTTCAACTAGATTAGATAGACCATCGTATATCTCCAAGGATAACATATGAATCTTCTTCTTCTGATATTTACTCAACTGATCAACTTGATATAAGGGAAGAAAATGGTGTTGGATATAGAGTTTGACTTCATCCCAAGAAGAAATATTTCCTTTGTGAGTATCCCACCACTTGGATGGGGAAGACTTCAAAGCTAAGTCAAGTGTTTTGAAGTTATTTATCCCACCACAACCTTATCCTCCATGTCAATGCGAAATATGTGTAGATCTGAGGTTCCATCATATGTTGGATAATCATTGATCTCCATTCCAATCCATCTTACCGATCTGACAGTTGCACAACATCTTGAAAAATTATCATACCAACCTTGCTTCCAATCATTGAATGTTGCTTCAGAGTCTTCATCCACTGATTGGAGACTCTTCCAACTAACTGATCCATCCACAATTGGATTGATATAATCATGTAATTTCCATATAGTAAGAGCATACAACTGATCAATGATGCATGCCTCCATATTATTTTCTATTGATTCAGTGTACCTTGGACCTTGATAAGGATCTAGTGGTTGAGTGACCTTCATGCCATCAGACTTGAAAGTCATAGTTTCTTGTTTAAGATCAATGATAGAATAAATTTTGTATACCTAATCAATGCCTAACAGAGATGGATAAGGGTCCTTCTCCCCCATTATATCAATGACTTTGAAATTATCTATTGCTTTCATGCCAACTAAGTCTAATTCAACATTTTTCATCCTTCCCATAGGATGAATGTAGTACTAATTTGACATCCATAACTAAATAGGGGAATAGACTAGCTTGGTATTTCCCATTGCTTCCCAAGTCTTATTTCGTAATATGTTGATGTTATAGCCTAAATACAACATAACATATTTGATCTCATAGTCATCAATGTGATCATTCAACCCAAATTCTCTTCCAATTCTCCTTTTCCTTCTCTGAACCCTACTTGCCTTCCTTTCTAGAAGGTTGGAAACAATAAATTCCTCTAGGTTTTCTTCAGCCCCCAAGACCACTTTGATTATGTTATTCAACTTCTCAGTAAGTTGTTCATCATCCAAAATATCATAAAATAGTTAAATCCAAAGATCAACATCCTTCTGTGACTTACCTGAGGATTCCATCTGAGCAGTCGATTCTCTTGTGACCCTTGGTTGATGAGGACTCGGTTTAGAACTCATTTCCAAAATTGTAGGTGGTAAAGTACTAGGCATGTGTATGAACATTTATACTACACTCTTAAAGAATTCCTTCTATCGTGTATGATCATACTTGTTATTTTTTGGTACATCTTTCTAAATCTTTATTTGATGTGGAATTTTTGCATCCATGCCAATGTTTTCTCCCCCTCTAGTGATGATATTAATATTAGGCCCACCTCTCTTGGCTATGGATTTGGATTCAAAATTTATCAGATTGGCTCCTCTCTAGCTAGCACAATCTTCCCATTTATAAATTAGGTTCGGACAGTCTTCAATATCATGAGTGTTATTACTACAATGTGCACACCAAGGTATTATTCGAAGTGGGAAGTCTCTTTCCAAGTGTCCTTTCTCATCACAATTGTAGCATCATACTGGTCCTCTTTCTCCAATTCATCCACCTCCACCTCCGTGACCCCTTCCAGGTCCTTGAGGTCCTTCATTGACCTTGAATGCAGACTGACCCAATCTATCTGCAAGTGCATCTAGAGATCGACACTAATTGGTGTTATGAGAGGGTGAACCATAGACCTCACAATACATGGTATTCAAAGCAGGTGTATACTTATATAAAATATGGTAGTTCCATAGGGAATGCCTATGAATTTTGAATATCTTGCAATACTCAACACTCTGACCTCCTTGATTATTCGAAAATGCATGATATTGGATGAGCCCATGAAATGGCACTGTAGAATAAACTTGTGTGATTCCTACCATTGGTCCCACTAGCGGAGGATCCATTAGTGTATTATAGGGCCCTATACCCCTTAGTCTCAAACATTCATTTTCTATGTGACCTTTCGTGTAATAGCCCATAAACCAGACTTGCGGTTGACCTACTTTAGGAAGGGTCAACTCTTGAATTTTCTCAGTTAAAGCAGAGATTTGTCCCTGCAATTGCACAATATTAGCATCTTCCATAGGCCTCATGATTCTTAAGTTCCCTGAATAACCTACCATAGCCTTGATCTTCATGGCTTGCTCAAATGCTTCTCCCAAAGTAGTTATCATTTGCTGACTTAAGTGGATATGGGTTAAAGGTAACATCCCATGAATGAACCATTCTCTCTAATGATCCTCATGGATAGGGTTTGTTAATTTCCCTATTGCATCTTTAAATCTATATTTGTATTCCCAAGTAGACTCACCATCTCTTTTCTTTATCTCCCACAACTTGGAGAGAGCTTGTTGTTCTGACTATGGTAACCAGAATTCTGCTAAAAATATTTTCTTCACCTTAACCAGCATGAAAGTTTTCCCCGAAGATCCTGGCTCAATTTCCTTCATGTACCATTTAAGATCCCAACCTCTCAAGCTAGTATGGAACTCAACTAAATTTTTTGCATCTAAAGTTCTGTGATACCTCTAGATGGATTCACATAGAAACCACTATTTCTCCACATTCTCATCCCTTTTACCCCAAAATTCAGGTTATCGGGTGAGAGATCCTGCATGTTGATTCACCATCGAGGGATTTGGAAACCATACTAAAATGAACCCTAAATGTCTTGGTTATGATATAACTGGAAAACTTGCCACACTTCCACTACTAGCACTATTCAAACTTGTTGAACTCAAAGGGTTAGGAATAATAAAAATTGCATAAGGGTTTATTGTAGAAACTACCAGATTCGTAGATGGTGTTGGGGGAATGGGTGATTCGGGGCTGGTTCCTTTACCTCTGAAACAAACTTATTTGATCTTGGGGGCCTTTTTCATTTGTGGTGCTATGTTTATCTCCTGATGCAATTCGACATCTTCTAGAGTTGAAGGTTTTGATTCTCCTACAGCTTCCTCTGGGATTCTGACTTAGTATTCCTCTTCATTGGTGGCATCTATCCTTACTCTTTCATCCATATCTTCTAAACTTCCTTCCTCTTTTCCACTTCTTCCAAAACCGTCACCAATTTCACCAAATATCTCCTTCAACGATCGATTGGCCAACCTTCCTTGTCTTTGCAAATCCCACAACTTCTCTAACTATTTTCTCCGATTACCATCAAAACCAATCTTCTTCCATGATCGATCAATTCTCTTCATTACCATTTTCATATGATTCCACCACCACTTTTCAACAATAACAAACCTCCTCCGAGCTCGTTGGTCTCTAGCACTCTTCTCTCGACAACCCCCCATATCTCAAGGAAAATATTTCTTTACCTAACTCATGAACCCTCTCATAAACCACCCTCCCCAAAGTGCGAGACATGAATCATTCCTTCTTCTACTAATAAAACCTTGATACACAGAGATATTTCCCACAACAGTCTTCCTTTATCCACTTGTTTAAATATTGCTTCTTCTTTGATGGATTTTTCGCAACAAACTCAATAATGTAACCCTCCAAAGTAGTCCGCACCTAGAAATCCACAACATGAGAGATCTGATGATCTATACGATGCAGAGCGGCTAGTCCTTTCACAATCCAATTATACCTATTTTTACCCTGTATTTTTATTACGGGGCTTCTTGTAGTCGATCCAACCACTAAAACAAATCTTTAGGAAATTTGATTCACAAGATCTCGTACTGGTCATTAGCAGGTTCTGAATATAAAACTTTTCTTTTTACAACCCTAAAGATTTTGTGTCGCAACTCGGCTTCCTGTTGTATGAACGCGTCTCACCTTATTTCCCACCAGTTCTCAACATCATATTTATAGATCTGATGAGGCATCATCTAAAAACTCACTTTAAATCTTGGTCCCAACAAGGGAACCATTTGTTGGCGCAAAATTGAGACTATGATTCTTGGAAGTTACCAACAAAAGGCACCATTGTAGTCTAGGTATGTTGGCATATTCAACCTTCTGTAAGGGAAGGAGGTATCACCCAAAGCATAGCTGAGATTTATTTGGTGAAGCGAGTTAAGGGGAATGCAACATCATATCTAGATTTGCACTTCTTAGATTCATATATTAATACCCAAAGACATGCAGTGACTAAGATCAAATACTAGACAGACAAGGACGAAGTAGTAATGTAACATAAACACGGATCCATGCTCATCATATCAGATCAACAAGAAAATAAATTTTTGGGCCCAAAACAATCTTTATATTATTGACATCTTAGACTGTCATACAACATATGTGTTTCTCATACAAAATCAAGACCTTGCTTTGGAAGCACAATAATATCAACCAAACCCTAACAATATGTCCTCATGACAGTATTAACCCAATCCCAACCCAACCAATGATAAAATTTGTGACAATGGAACTCTCTCACTCACCTGATCTCTCATCAACTCGTTCAACAATCTTTTCCTCGTCGCACTTCTTTCTTATTTATACTTTTCCTTTGTCTCTTCTTGGATTTCTTCTTCCACCATCTTATCAGCTTACTGCTGGCGCCCGATGCTTTTGGCCTTTTTTTGTTTCTTTTCTAATTGACGCATGACGCTTTTAACTATTTTCGTTGTTGATATACTTCCAGTTAGCTCTCAGTTCTTCTAACTGTTTCTACTTCTTTTAATCTTCAAGATGACATGCAACACTTTCCCAAAATTTCAGCATTCAAAAAATGAAGGGCCCAACAACAACTTGAATTAAGAGTCACCTCCAGCTTGTGAATTTCATAGATTTTGAAAGTAATGTTGACAAACTCATTCATTACATCTAAAATCCTAGTTAAGTCTTTATGAATAAATCTTCTTGAAAGATCATGTGGAGAAAATTCTAAGAAACTACTTAGTGGAGAATAACTTAGAAATTGTAAACTTTGTAGAAGATTCAAAGACAAAGAGTGATGTACATTATTATTATTTGAACACTATTTCCTTTACTCAAATTAAATGTAATATTTTGATTTCTAATTATTCAAAATTGTTTATGAAATTTTGATTCATTATAATATTTCTCAATCCAAAATGTTAAAAAAATTTGACATAATTTTTTAAACATATGAAATATTTTGATTTCTAATTATTCAAAATTGTATTTTGAAATTTTTTGGTTTTATGGAATTTTGATTTCATTATAACATTTCTCAATTAAAAATGTTAAGAATTTTCTATAAAATCTTTTAAACATATTTCAAATTTAAAATTATTTAAAATTATTTTTAATACTTCAATTTTTTATGGTTTGTTATGATATGTGATACAATATTAACATTTTTCAAACTTTAAAAAATTAAAATCCTTTATCAAAATTAAAAAGTTTAGTAATATCTTCATTGAATGTAATACCACACAAATATTAAAATCTTTAATACACACAAAAAAACATTTAATAAATGTAATA
Source organism: Picea mariana (assembly GCA_032191745.1). NCBI lineage: Eukaryota > Viridiplantae > Streptophyta > Pinopsida > Pinales > Pinaceae > Picea > Picea mariana. The sequence continues at coordinate 97,986 of JASDQU010100794.1, forward strand.
CCACACAAATATTAAAATCTTTAATACATAAAAACATTTCATAAATGTAATACCACACAAATATCAAATTCTTTAATACACAAAAACATTTAATGAATGTAATACCACAGAAATATCAAAATCTTTAATACACAAAAACATTTAAGATCCTTTATAATAGAATTTGTTTTTGTTTATGGCTTATTATGAATCTTTGACATAAACTCAGCAAATTTTGAAACTTGAAAATGTAATACTACACAAATATCAAAGTTTTTAATACACAAAAACATTTAAGATCCTTTATAATAATAGAATTTGTTTATGGATTATTATGAATTTTTGACATATATTCAACAATTTCGAAACTTAAAAATGTTAAGGTCAATTCTCAAAATTTAAAGGTCTTAAAAATGTTAAGGTCAATTCTCAAAATTTAAAGGTCTAATGATGCCCCAAAATGTAATGCCACACAAACATCAAAATATTTGATATTTTGAAAATTTTCAATGTAATATCTAATATTACAAACATCAAAATCTCAAAATATTTGATATTTTGAAATTTTTTTTATCTAAAATTACAAACATCAAAATCTTTGTTATTTTAAAAATTTTCAATGTAATATCTAACAAACATCAAAATATTTGATATTTTGAAAATTTTCAAAGTAATATCTAAGATCACAAACATCGAAATCTTCAATATTTTGAAAAATTTCGAAGTAATATCTAAAATTGTTAATGTTAGAGTCTAATGGAATCCTCAATGATGTGCTCACACATATTAAATCCAATATCAAACTTAAAATTCTCTTTACTTTAAATTTTAAAAATACAAGATTAAGATTAAATGCATTCCCAGCTCTATAACCAAATTCACACACAAATATCTATTTAAATCATCTCCTTGTCACATCATGTGATGAAATATTTAAATCATCTCCTTGTCACATCATCTGATGTAGAAATTAAATGAGTATCATTTACATTGCTATTTTTCATCTCTCTTAATCCTTTGTCATATCATATGTTTTTTTTTCTAAGAACTAATTTCATCTCAAATAATCATTTTATATAATTATGTTGAAGGTGTTGTTGAAGGGAGTGACACCTCTCAAAATTATTTGTCATCAAACTTTGTTGACTCAAACCACTTACCATAAACAACTTTATGTATCATATGACATTTGAGTCAGATGTAAATGCTTTGAATTGATCAATTCAACCTCCCCGTTCACCATTGCATGCCATGGTCATTGGTTCGACCTTGCTTGGTTCTACCTTAACACAACTATTCCAAAAAAACCATCCAACGACCCTTCCTCCTTAGAAATTGACTCTGGACAAGCACACACAATGGTAGGACAACCACCAAACTTGCCATACATGGCTTTGTTAAATATTCCAGACTTGAAGAAACTCACCATTAATCCAATTTTGCGCAATTAAGCTTGGTCAAATATGCCTACCAAAATGTCATTAGGCGTTCCCAACTTTGAGGGAAAACTAAGTGAAGACCCAACTAATCACATAATTACTTTTCACCTTTGGTTCTCATCCAATAGCATCACTGACAATTCCATTCACTTATGATTATTTCAAAGAACCTTAACTTTTCAATCTGTAAAATGGTACATAGATGAGAAAGTGGGGTCTTGTGTGAACTTCACATCTCTAGACAAGGACTTTTGAGCCTTTTTTCAGTTACCAGTATGCCATGACATGAGCCTAGAAATACTTTCATATTTTTTCCAAACAACTACCACTCATATCGTAGATCACATCCACGAATGACATAGTAGACGAAGCTAGTGTAAAGTTGAGGTCACTCCCGAACATCAGTTTGATTGGTTCCTCAAATCACTAGTACCCACCATTGCAAAAGACGTAGACACCACCATGCCATAGTCTGAAGATGAGGCCATCACCAAGGCCCAACAATTTGATCTAATATACTCTCAGTCTAGACACCTCTACATAATTCTCCCTGATGCTTCTCACCCCTTTCCATTTGGTCAAGAAAGGAAAAGAACATCCCACTCAGTAGATGGATTGATTGTATTTATGACCCACCTCAATTAGGTAAACCAACAACCTCATATAACAAAAGTCAATAACCCCATCAACATGGAGGCACATCATACTGCCCTCCTCCTATGAACACACCATATGTTCCCAATCCTACTTTATCCACTCCCCCTCATCAAGTAGTTGGGGGACACAACCCTATGCAACTCATGAATCCCTTACCCCAACCAAGTATGCAAATTCTCGGCCATAAACATTGTGCCTCATGCAACTCCGGTTGTAGAGGGGTACCTTCAGTGTCATATAACCCCTATGGAACTCCACAAAAAATTAATTTGTAATACCCATTCCTTGGCCATCCTCATCCCAATGCCATGCTCCCATAAGGGCTACAATAGGATGGGATCAAATTTGTCCAACCTTTCCCATGTAGCAAGTTCAATAATTTGAATAGATAAACATGGTAAACCCTTCCAATCATCAGAATAATTTGAAGAAAAAAGGAAAAAAAAAATCTAATACAAACCAGGGACGGGGGGGAAACCCCCAACAACATAATCCACCAACAGGGGGAAACCCTAATAATGGTAATCAAAACTAGAATACTGGCACCAAAAGCGACCAACAATGATCAGGTAAGAACAATAACCTCATAAACAACCTCTCATGTGCATTATGTGGTGATTATGGACACTATACTCACCATTTTCCCCAAATAGTTGGTTACAAAATAATGAAGGAATCTGTGAATTCACAAGGACCCATTGCCCCGCAATGTGCCCCGGTAGTTCATCAAAACTTCCCTCAACCCCAACCATAAATGGTTCTACATAACCCATTCCCCCATCAAGGAGTGGTTGCTACCCAACAAGAACCTGGTTCCCCTACACAACAGATAGGTCAATACCTTAATCCTGTTGGAGTTACTTCACACACACCTAGGATTTCTTTGTCCTAAGGTTTTTATTTGTTTATTAGTCATAATTAGTCATTATCCAGTCTCCTATATTTTAGGAGAGAATATTCCACCTGGAGAATATTCTCTTTTAGTTCACACTTTAGTTTGACCAGTTGAGTTGAGTTTAGATGTTGCATTGGGATCATCACCATGCAACATTGGGATCATCACCATGCTAATTCGACCTTGCCTTGGTATCATCACCAAATTGGCGCATTAGCCTTAATTCCTTGAGTTAACTCCTTACTACTTTCTGTTCAGTCAGTTAACTGAAGACTAGTTGATTAGTTAACTCAACTAGGTGGTAGTTCACTCCCGTAACTGCCTGAGAGACTAGAATAGGTGGCAGTTCACTCCTGTAACTACTGGTGTGTGTCCAGATCACTCTAGACCACCACTATGGTGACTTGATTCACCTCAAGTCTAACTCATTGAGTTATACAGAGTATATCATGTGTAAATTATTCATTATTCACAACGGTTAATGAGAATTCTTTCCATTCTTTCTCTCCTTATTATTTTTCCAATTCTCTCTGCAAATGTGTGTATTATTGTTTAGCTAGATCTATTCTATGCAGGTTCAACACATTTACAAATCTAGGATAAGATAATCCTATAAATTCTACGAATTGTGACATCCTCCTCACAACATAAGAGGAGGACCTTCTTCAAACTCACAACCGTCAATATTACATGCCTTCTGAATCTACTCTGATAGTATTGGATACACCCCCATTACTAGCATCCCCCCTTTGATGATTCTACATCCCAGTGGTGATCCTACCCCATGAGTACCAAGAGAACCTATGAAGTGCACTACTCATAACCCACATGCTAGGGCAACACACACCTACAACCTAGTAGATGACTTGGCTCAGTCCCCTACATACATGTTTGTGCTTGAGGTTCTGCAAGCCTTCCCTTCACAAAGAAAATTCTTGCTATCCACCTTGGGGGTAGTTGACCCTTCAAAATATTTCCTCGTCACTTTTGATTTGGACAACTCAAATCCTTGGCTCCCCTATTGGTCGCTTTCCAAATCCATGTCATAATAAAAATCATCACTTTTCATAGGTGAATTGTAGATGAAGTTTCATCCACATGCATAATGTCCAAAAGCATCTAGAAAACATTAGTATCCCTTGGTATTACTCCTTTTGTTATCATCCTTTGAGATTATGATGGTCTCCCATCTCAACCCGAAGGGATTTTTCAAAATCTCCCTATCTAGCTAGAGGGAAAGGCGTTCTTAATTAATATCAAGGTCATCAATGCCCCTTTATACTTTAATATCTTGTTAGTATGTAGTTACATGTAGTACACAATGAAGGCAGTGATTTCATCGATGTTTCACACCATGAACTTCCCCCACAATGGGAAGGTTGTTACATTTGACCTATTAACACATTATGAGTCCTTCTCTTCTACAAATTTGGATAGTATCCTTCCCCTCACAGGGGCACATTCAGACACCTCACTTGTCATAGAAGTGGGTCCAAGAATCTTTCAAGACTCATGGCTCCTGAGAACTTATCATGGAGATCCACCTCTTCTATTACCCTCAAATTCTACCCAAGTATGTGTGATCACTTATTTCATGGTAGAAACAACCAATAATCCCCTCCCGAGACACCCATACCTCATCCTATCACTCGGATATCTAGATCCAAGTTGTTTGGAAGGTGTTATATTCTTTGCATGTGTGTGTGGGGGCACGTCAGATTTGATGACTGTGTCTGACGATCCCATCACCTGTCGCTCTTTGTGGGCATGTCTGTCGGGAACTTTCCTAAAGGGGGAAGAATACCCCCCCCGCCTTTCGAACATACTGCCTGGAGATGACAAGGTTTGGGGCAACGCCCCAAATTATTTTTTGGGGGCAGTTTTTTCCATTTTAGCGTTTTTGCTATTTTTAGCGGTTTTCTAAATTAATCCTGTATTAAGGGATTGGGTTTTTGGTAGCTACGAAATACCTAAAATATTGTGTATATATTGTATTATGAATGGTGAAATTAATACAATGACGAGTTGAGAGGTGAGACACCAAGGAAGGTTGGTTTTCTCCTTGCTAATTATTTCTAGCGTAACTCTCTATGTACTATATGTGGGAACCATTGATTAATTTATTTTTTTCTTAGAATCTATATGCATTGATTTAATTCATAGGTTTAAAAATTACACAATTCTCGTCTAGAGAATCCCCTTGTCCTTGACCAACCACTAGTTTGGAAAACACTTCCTCAAGATCTAACCCAAATATTGTTCTTCTACCTACCATCAAGAGTAATGACTTATCAAGTAACAATGCCATCATTCCCTCCTAAAACAATACACTACCCATGCATACCTTGGTTCAACCACCATTTCCTCAACCTAGTCACATCGTTGGGGGCAAGGATACCAACATTGGGGCTAAGAAGAAGAAATTTGTGGAAAACCTTCAAGACACTCCTCGAGTTCAACCGCCATGTGCACTATGCAAGGCACCCAGTCACCCCACTAACTTGTTCCATGCCCTTTTAGAGTTAGGAAACATTATTCATCTCCCTATGTATAATATTCCAGATATAAAAAAGTATGCAGAACATAAATAAATAGATAGAAATGGAATATGAACAACAATATAACCATAAAAACACCACAATAATACCAAAATGATACCAGAATAACACAAGAAATAGCACTTTGATTACTGAGAGAAATGTTCACTTGCCTCTTCGAGGGGGAAACCTTCAGCAGAGCAGAGCTCTATTAAAATAATATCCAAGACAAAATTCGTCATACCCTCGACTCCTATTTATACTAAATATGTCTATCAAAAGAACCATCTAGAGGAAGATCCTTCTAGAAGCGAAAGCTTCTATTAGGTCTTCTTACATTGAACTTATTCTTCCTTATTGCTAGGCCTTATTAATATTGACCTTTATTACATGGAAATATATTATTCTACCTACGTGAGGGGTTAGGTCCCTAACATGTCCTCCCCCTTAAAAAAATCCTTGTCCTCAAGGCTTGAGATGGGGAAATTGCTGCAGAATGGTAGCTAGTTCCCAAGTGGCATTTGTTGGATTTGTATCTTTCCACTGGACTAACACTTCCTTGATGGTTCGCTGACGCAGACGATGCTCACGTTGGTCCAAAACTACTTGTGGTTGTAGACAAATGGAGCCTTCTTCATCCAAATCGGGAAGGTTGGTTTGAGTTTGGCACTTAGTTCCAATCACCTTCTTTAAGAAGAAAACATGAAAAACAGGATGGATCTTAGAATGACTAGGAAAAGCTAACTGATAGGCCACCTGTCCCACATGCTTGAGAATGGTATAAGGACCATAAAATTTAGGCATCGGTTTCTGACAATGGTCATCCTTGAGGGAATTTTTCTTGTAAGGTTACAGTCAAAGAAACACCTGATCCCCTTCTACAAATTCGCGTTCAAAGTGACCTTGATCTGCTTGTTGCTTCATGCGATTATGGGCCATGACCAAATTCTCTTTGAGGGTACGGATAATAGCCTCTCGAACTGTAAGCATTTGGTCAATCTTCTGGACCTTTAAGAAACCTAGAAAATATGAGAGAACTAAAGGTGGCTTTTGTCCATATACTGCTTCAAAAGGAGTCATGCAGGTAGATGTATGGTACGAAGTGTTGTACCACCATTCAGCTAGTGGTAACCATTGAGCCCATTGATTCTGCCTTTTCGAAGAAAAACACCTCAAATATGTTTCCAAACATTTGTTGAAAACTTTAGTTTGACCATCAGTTTGGGGATGATAAGTTGTGTTGAGATGCAATTGGGTGCCTTGTATCTTGAACAGTTCTTGCCAAAAATTGCTGGTGAAAGTTGGGTTACGATCAGAAACAATAGAATGTGGCATGCCATGAAGTTTGAAGACCTAATCCATGAAACATTGAGACACAATGGATGTTGTAAATGGGTGTTGAAAAGAAAAAAAATGAGCATACTTGGAAAGATGATAAACTACCACCATGATGACCGATTTATTGCCCAATTTAGGTAATCCTACAATAAACTCCATAGAGATATCCCGCCAAATAGCAGGTGGAATCAGAAGTGGTTGTAGTGTGCCTAGGGATTTTACATTTTCGCCCTTGTTGCATTGACACACATCACATTCAACCACAAAATTACAAACGTCATGTTTCATACCATCCTAGAAAAAAAAACGTTTGACCCGGTCATAGGTTTTGGTAAACCTGGAGTGCCCAACGGTGGGTTTAGCATGAAGCTCAAAAAGTATCATGGATTTAAGTTGTGTCTCTTTACTTAAATATAAATGACCTTTGTATCGAAGCTCATCATTGAGCCAAGAGTACCCTGGGGAAACTAGAGAATTGCACTGTAATTGTTGTATCAGATGCAAACTTTTGGGATCGTGTATCCATTCCTGGCGAACAACTTGGAGCCAATATAGTACAATGAAGGAGAGAGAAAAAAGGGACCCTTCATCTTCATATTTTCTGGAAAGTGCATCAACAACCACATTGTCTTTTCCTTTCTTTTAAATGATCTCATAATCATATCCAAAGAGCTTAGTCGCCCATTTTTGTTGCTCGGGGGACGAAAGGAGTTGTTCCAAAAAATACTCGAGGCTTTGATTATCTGTTATAATTTGGAAGCGTTTCCCCAATATATAAGGGCACTAAAGATCCACAGCATGCAGAATAGAAAACATTTCCTTTTCATAGATTGATTTGCCCAAATTTATCTGGGACAGTTTCTTGTTGGTAAAGGACAAAGGTTGACCCTCTTGAATAAGGAAAATGCCAATTCCTTTCCCAGAAGCATCACAATCCAGGACAAAGGTCTTTGTGAAATTAGAAAGGGTCGGGACTAGAGTGGTGTGCATGCCCATCTTCAAGGTTTGAAAATCCTGAGCAGCTGCTGGAGTCCAAATGAAAGAATTATTTTAAGGAGTGCAGTGAGAGGTGTCACAATATTTCTATAATTCTTAACAAACTTGCGATAATAACTTGTTAAACCCATAAATCCCCGCAATATTTTGAGAGTCTTTGGGTGAGGCCAATCTTGCATAGCTTCAATATTTTTAGAATCCACCCTGACACTGGCCTTGCCAGCAAGATGACCCAAGTACTCGACTTTCGAGGCGCCAAAAGCGCATTTATATTGTTTGAAGAAACGTTGGTGCTAAGAGAGTAGATGGAGAACTCGATCCACATGAGCAAGATGGGTTGTCCAGGTTTTTATATATATTAGGATATCATCAAATAAAACTAAGACAAAATGAAGGAGAAAAGTATGGAAGACACGATTCATGAGGCTTTGGAAAGTGGAGGTAGCATTACACAAGCCAAAGGGCATGACCAAAAACTCATAGTGGCCCTCATGATTTCTAAAGGCAGCCTTATGAATGTCTTCCTCTTTCATACAGATCTAGTGGTAGCTAGAACGAAGAACAAGTTTAGTAAAGATCTGGGCGCTACTCAATTCATCCAAGAGGTCATCAATGAAAGGAATGGGAAATTCATCTTTAATGTGTTTTTTGAGGGCGCAAAAGTCAGGACACATGCGCCAAGAACCTTATTTCTTAAGCATCATGACCACAAGAGAAGAGTAGGGGCTTGTACTAGCGCAGATAACACCTACTTTGAGCACTTCTTGAACCATTTTCTCAATTTCATTTTTTTGGGAAAAGGGGTGACGATAGGGACATATATTGGTAGGAAGGATTCCTAGGACAAGGGGAATGGAATGATCATGAACACCATGGGAAGGAGGGAGTCCTGGCAAGTGGAAAAAACCACTTGATGTTTAGAGAGGATGGATTAGAGATCCTGCGGCATAGAGGGTGTCTCAGTTTCTTGTGTGGCATGGAGTTGGGAAATAATTCCAGAATGACCTTTTTTGAGAATCTTTTCCATGCGATGGGAACTAATGATCTCTGGGGAACCGACGGTGATGCCTTGGAACTTATATTTTTGTCCCTCCTGGTCAAATTGCATGGTTAATTCCTTAAAATCCATGATAATGGGACCCAAAGTCCTTATCCATTCTACACCCAACATAATGTCAAAACCGCCCATGTCGATAGAAAACATATGAGATTTAAGGTGGTATTCACCAATTTGGAGATGCACATTTTCAGAACGAGATCCACATTTCGTGGACCCACCATTGAAAATCATGATTTGGAAATTATTGACTGCATGAATATAACAATTAGTTTATTGGGCAATGTGGCGATGAATAAAATTATGGGTGATTCCACTATCAACAAGAATGATGACCTTCCCATGCTTGATGTAACCAATTAGCTTGAGGGTTTGGGGAGCAAAGAAGCCAGTGAGAGAATTTAGGGAAATGACCGGTTCTACTTCGGGAGGGTCTGAGGGAGGGGTTATGTCAGTGGGTTCAGGTGGCATAGACACAAGGGGAGCCTCAAAATCCTCTTCTGAAACGTCCTTTGAGATGGCCATAAAAAAATTTTGTTCCTTACACTCGTTTCCTGGAAAATATTTGTCATCACAATTATAACAAAGGCCTTTGAGTTGGAATTCAACCATTTCAGCCCTGGTCAATTTCTAGATCTTTAGTCGAGTAGAAGGAGGAGTGGGAGTTACAGGTTTAGTGCGAGGAATAAAGGAGGGCTTTCAGTTTTGAGAAGAGACAACCTGTTGTGCTTCCTTAGATATTTTAGTAGCGTCCACCCAACTCTGAAGCCTATCCATGAGGACATGGGCATGAATCTCATCCTTGAGAACGCTAATAAAATATTCTCGGAAAAAAAGCATCAGACATTCCCTCTGTATGAAAATCCAGTCGCACAAAAGCAGCTATAAAGTATTCCACTATGCCAAATTGTTTCAACTTTGTCAAACGGCCTAAATGGTTGGTGTCAGTGTCAATGTGTTCATAAATCTTTGCCACATACCCTTGGCGGGAATTTTTTCTCCATTGCTACCATTGCCAACGTTCTTGATCTAGATTGAGAACACTATACCAGAGTTTGGCCAACTCATCCGTAATGCCACACAAAGAGAAATGATGTTCCATTTGAGTTACCCAGCCAGTGGGATCTGATCCATCAAATTTGGTCACATCCACATGCAGAAGGCGTAGGTCACACTGAAAGTTATGGGGATGAAAATTCTGGGAATGAGAGGAAGTTTCACCTTCGGTATGCAAAGGTGGGTCAGATAAGGGAATATCTGGAGGGATATGCATCTTGACGCAGATCATCGTAGTGACTGATTCAAGAAGGGTAGTAATGTATTTTTTGAGCTCTTGTTTGAGTTCCACGATTGAGGCGACAATGAATGAATGCATATTTTGATTGATGGTGGCAATATTGTCACTGAGTTATCGCACTTCTTGTTGGGTTTCTGTGAAATTAGAGTGCAAGGTAGTGAAGCAAGCTTCCAAGTCTTGGCTACGGGTATGGACCATGATGATGAGGGAACACGAAAATGGGTGGGTGGGACCACATAGAAAATGGGTTATGGGTGAAGTGTATCACAACGATCAGGGCGACGAGTTGAATCCAATGGGGTAAAGACCAAATAAGGATGTTGGAAGGGGGTCTAGTCCACAATCAAAAACAATTGTTGAAAAATGATAGGTATGATTGCGATAAGGGTGAAGATAAAAATCCAACGGAATAGGTCTCAAATAATGGTTCCAAACAGAGTTATACTCTGATATAAAGAATACTGCAGTGATGAAATACCCAAATGCTTAACAAGAAGAAATGTGTAGTAATTTCACAACTCGAATACAAGAGACAGACTTGCACCGCAATAGATCTTGTCTGTTCTGTTTTTGTTTCTGTCCCAATGGTTAGGTATGTTATAACCCTATATTTCATAGTATCACATGGTCATTAGAATTTCTTCCTCTAATCAATTTTATTGTAAATAATGTTTTATTCTACAAATGATTTACAAAAAGAAAAACGAAAAGAAAAGAAAAGAATAAAGAAAGGATAAAAATATAAAAAAAGAAAAGATGGTATAATATATATATATAGATAGATAGATAGATATATATATATATATATA
>JASDQU010100794.1:109232-123980 GCA_032191745.1 Picea mariana
ATATATATATATATATATATATATATATATATATATATATATATATATATATATATATAACCCCATGAAAATAAACTTGGTTTGACTCATACTGTATAATCATGATCAAACCTTTTAAATTTATGTTGATAGGTTTGCTGTTCATTTCAATAAAAAAATTGTAAAAAGTTTGTTAAAATACCTTTTATTTGAGTTAATTTGGTGTTTTTTAGCCTAGGAAATAACACCTTGGTGAAAAAATAAGAATGGGGAGCCTAGCACTACTCACTGCATGATTTTATTCTAAGTTTCTAATGGACGTGACTATTTTTTGTGATGCGACTAAAGGGCGCACAACTTCTATCAGCGACATCGAGCAGCGCCCAGATCAATGGCCATTAGTCCTTTTCGGATCCCCTCGATCTTTCTTCCTTTAACGGTTTGGGGGGGGGGTCCAAAAAAGTGGTTTTCCCGGCACGGGCCCCGCATAATGTGTCAACATATCATAATTTTGGACCCCCCCCCTAACTCAAATCCACTTACTTCCTACCCCCCGCCTCTGGAATCCTGCCTAACCGCCTACCCAAAAACACCCACCGCACTCTGTCACTGTACCCCACTAACTCCTCTCACATGTCGCACCCCATATACCCATTGGCCAATCAATGCTTTCCCCGTGACCATTATTCGTCCAGTCACCATCCCGTGCCATAAAAGACACCTCCCTGCACTGTTTAACCCTGTTTCTTCACCATTGCTACACTATTTGCAGATCCAGATATTGCTGACACCGCGCCGAATCCAGTTTTTGAGCCAACTTCCACCAAGATACATTGTTGACAGATGCCATTAATCTAGGTAACTACAATCATCCATTATTTCACCTTCATATCTCTGTTATCCATGGCTCCCAAATCCAAATCCACTGAAACGTCTGAAAATCCATTTCTTCCTCTTCCTGTCGACTTGGAACGTGTTCCCCTGGCAGACAAATACTACAAACTTACAGAGCCAAAGTGTGAATTCAAATTCTTCAAATTACACTTCTGGCTAAAGGACATTTTCTTAGATCAAAGTGATGAAATTGGACTCTAGGAGTCCAATTTTCCCTTGTATATGTTTCCCCAAACCTTCCATTTCTTAGAATTTTCCCTTAAGTGTCAAGTTCATTATCGTCTAGGCCAGAGGGTCATCATATCTTCGTCTGGTGAAACCTTGTTCACCATTACCCCTGAATCAATCAATCATATGTTACAGATCCCCATAATTGACTTTGCAAGCCCTTTCTCTGTCAAAATCCTGAATGATCTCTATCAAAAACTCTCCTTCCCCCAAAGAGACCAAATTTTTGAAATCTTTCTGCCAGAAGATGCTCATTTTCCTAAGAAAAACCCTCCCTATCCATCTTCCATTTTCTCTGTCAAGGAAAACCAAATTATTTCCACCCTCTGTTACATGTTAGGATATTGTTCTGATGAATGGTTAGATGAACCTATATTAGGTTTTCTGTCCATTTTCTCCACACAAGAAAAATCTACAGTCTAGTTTGATTTCAATCAGTTTTTGGCTGATAACATACATGAGCAGTTTTTCAAATTCTCAACAGAAATAATGTTTAGATATTCCTCAGTACTAGTGTAGCTGTTCTTGTTCTTTCAATCAGATAAATTATCATGTGCTCTCCAGAAATTGGATCAGGAAGGAAATCCTCAATCACTAACTTCATGGACTTCACTAGTGAGGAACAATTCCACTGAGTTCATCTTTAAATATTTCATTGATCAGTTTTATCACCCAATGGTTTGCATGCTCAACAAAAGATTAGAGCCAATAATTAATGAATAATTCCAGAGAATTCTTCACCTCTCTGACTTGGCCAAAACAAGGGATTGGTATCTGTACCAGAACCATATTGAAATCAGAGTATATGGATGTGAATTGCCACCATACAGACTGCCAAAATATCTCCCTGTTAGGATATTTTCATTGGAATATATCAGGCAGATGGTAAACTCTGATGACATTCATTTTGTATCAATTAAGAAGAAACAACAACTCAGAATCAAGAGCCCAATTGGTTCTTTCATATGCAAACACAGAGCTGCAGGAGAAGAGGACGACAACCTCTTGAAACCGATGAACTTCACTAGGAGCTTCACATGGAATTATGACCCATTTGGTGTCATATCCAAGCTCAGGGTCAAACAAAAGATCACTCCTTATGCTCATGTACACAAGTATAAAGTAGAAAAGTATATGAATCAGGCAGATTGGAAGGAAAATACATTGTTGGAAACAAAAGAACAACCTTCCCATGTCACTACCTCACATACCAGGACTCCTCAAGTACAAATAGAAAAGAGAGAAAGGAAATAGGTTTCCCCTTCAGTAACAAAGGTGCCAGCTGAAGATTTTCAAGTTTACAGGAAGAGGAATAAAACTAGTCACACACCATAGCTACTTAAATAAGGAGAGATGCAGTTAACCATAGTCATGGAGGGACCGCATTCCTCAAAATTCTTAGGCAGTCAGTTCATAGTGTCCACATATTCATCCAAAAAACAAACAGACACTACTCTGTTAGCCGAGTCCTCTCATGAGCCAACATGGTCAAGTATCTTTGACAAATACAAACAGATCAAGCAGAGGAATGAAATCCTGAATAGCAATACATATGCCCAATTTTGGAAGCAAACCTCTACTGCCCAACATAGATTATTGTCAGCATTTGACACAAATAAGGGAAGAATGCAAATGGCATTCCTACAAGCACAATTCCCTCATCCCAAGATAGTTGCTAGCTACAAGAAAAATTCTTTTGAGTTTGATGTGAAGGAGGTCCATCCAGTGGACCAAATGGACATGAACATGCAAATAGGGGAGATTATTTTCTCCACCTTGAGAAGAACATCATTGAATGCTTCAAAATTGCAGGTGTCTCTGAATAACATCCAATCCTAATTGAAGATGCAAAGGATATCCTCTTTGGCCAAAGACAATAAGATTAAATCTCTAGAAGAGTTAGTGCTAAAGATTGGATATGATCCATCGAATGTCAAGGCAGCTGAAGAATTGTTGAAGAAGAAAAATGTTGATATAGACTCCTTGAGAAAGAAACTGAAACTTCCAGCCACTGAGGATTCATAAGAAAAGGATATGGTTGAAACTGAAGGCCACAAAGAGGAGATGTTGAATCCAATCATGGAGGAGAATGCACAGATGAAAGAGATGGAGGATGAGTTGGAAAAAATGATTAAAGAGAAAGAACAAAGTGTGCATATGGTTGTTATTCCATTGGAGGCAGTCCCTCTAATAGGAGTTAGTACAACAACAACAACTACAATAGTAGAGATTCCATCAACTATCCTTGTGAAAGTTCCAGATGATTCTGAGAAGCTGGTGAAGTCTATGGAAGAAATTTCCCTTCAAGGGGAGGAAATCAGAAATTTGCAGTAAGAGGTAAAAAACCTCCAAGAACTGAAGTCCATGTTCTAGTATAGCTATCATGCAGAAATGCATAAATCTCAGAGACTCAGTCAAAAACTACAACAATTGCAGAAGGAGATTGTCATGGAAAAGACATTATCTGAGGCCAAGGAAAACATCTGGATGGATATCAGCAAGTCTATGGAAGAAATATGGCCATTCATACAAATTATTTTTGAACAACATGAACTGGTACAGAAGACCATAGAAGCAATTGAAAAAATAAGAGAAGAGCTAGGAGAAATACCTATATAGGCCACTGAGCTCATCAAGTTACTAAACTCCAAGAACAAGTAGGAGTTAGAAGCATTGGATATTGAAGACAGGACATAGACCATACTTGAGGTCAAGAAGGCCTTGACCAAGAAAGTATTGATGCTACAGCTAGAGGAGAAGGCTCAAGTGATGGACATTGGAGTGCATAGATTTTTCAGCAAGATTGAAGTACTACACAAGAAGGGCCTCCCTGGACTACTAGTAATAAATGACAAGCTCATCACTATGTTAGATTACAAGAAGAAGATCAGTACAGTGGAAAAGGATGGCTCCAAATTTGCAAGTATACAGGGAAGCATTCCTAGCAAGTCTTTCCTAGAAACATTACAGTTGGACCTGAGCATCCAACATGAGATAAAACATATTTTCATCACAAAGCCCACTTTTTCCAAGTATACTAAGATGGATGAGATTTACAAAAAGTTACTCAAGGTTTCCATCCCTAGTAAAAAGAGATGGGAAGATTTGTGTTCTTTACTTGAGTAAAAGTGATTTGGAGTTTCGATTCAGCATGGAGCAGATAGTCAAGTCAAAGATAATGAGTCATCAACTACTTCCACAAAATCAGCACCAAGGATCTGAATAGATCAACATTATTCCTAAATTTTATAATTTGAGATCTAATTAGTTAGATATTTTCTCCATAATATCCTAGTCATTTATGACAGGATTAGTTGTAAATAATCGTATAAATACTTCTTCCTTTGAAGTATTGAGGGTTGATTTTTGAACCCAGGAGCTATTGTATAATCTTTTCAAAAGGATCGACTAGTAATAAAACAGGCTATTCACAGGATTCTTGTGTCAGATTGTTGGTGATGTCTCTCCTTCTTTGCTAAATGTTTTCTTATTTTCTGTGATCATTTATGTATTTCAGTTTCAAATCATTAAAAGGAAGTCAATAGAACATAATTTATCTTGTATACTTTGTCTCTAGTCTTTTAATGGTTTATATGTTTTTCATCTAATATTGAGTAAGGGAATTCTTAGCTGCTCCTTTGCTTAGTGAACTCTCACACCTTTATGTCTTATTTATCTCATTTAATCTCAATAGATCCAATAGTTTTACTACCTTGCCCTGTGAAGAAAACCTCATAAAAATTTGAATCTGATTTTGATCTTTAATACAGACCCCATAGCCCAATGGATAACTAATACATTCTTTCATCCAACTATTATAAAAATAAATAAATATTTGGATTGTTATAACTATCCTAATATCTAAAAACTTAAACAAATCTAAATCACACAGAGAGATCCCTCTCTGAAACTGGCAGGGCTAGATCCCAGTTTCAAAATTGGTTTTGATAGTTACCTCTATCAATTTCTTCTACCCTTGACAACCTCTGGGAATTACATAGTGATAAAAAGGTATTCAAGGGTTCTGTAGACAAGGGTTTTACCTGTTCTATAGCTCTCTGATATACGTGCGGGGTCCAACTGTAGTACTTGGCCCGATATCTCAAGGCACGAACTAAGGAGGATAGACCGTGCCCTTAGCCATACTACCCGACTACCCAGGTACTAGAGAGTATATTCCTAAGTGTTATTCTTGGTGGAACTATAGCATTCAGGTGGCTGATCAATTTATCTATGGAGGGCTTCAGAAGATCTAGGTCGATCACTGTACATGTGTTGTTTGATGAAATACCACTCGAAGGGGTACCAACAGGGTTTACAAGGGTGGCCAACATATGTGCGCTTAAGAACCACGTGTATTTCCTGTGTGTATGAATCCCCGAACGTGGGTTTATGTGCATAACGACAGATCTATGTAGATTAAATATGTCAGAATACGTCTCTACCCTGAAAATAAATTAACTCACAATTTTCTGTCGAGGAAGGTGCTCTGATACCACTTGTAATATTCCAGATATAAAAAAGTATGAAGAACATAAATAAATAGCTAGAAATGGCAGATGAACAACAATATAACCATAACAACACCACAACAATGCCAAAATTATACCAGAATAACACCAGGAAGAGCACTTTGATTACTGAGAGAAATGTTCACTTGCCTTTTCGAGGGGGAAACCTCCAGCAAAGCAAAGCTCTATTACAATAATATCCAAGAAACAAGTTCTCATACCATTGACTCCTATTTATACTAAATATGTCTATCAAAAGAACCATCTAGAGGAAGATCCTTCTAGAAGAGAAAGCTTCTATTAGGTCTTCTTACATTGGACTTATTCTTCCTTATTGCTAGGCCTTATTAATATTGACCTTTATTACATGGAAATATATTATTCTACCTATGTGAGGGGTTAAGTCCCTAACACTAAGGTACTACCATTAATTGTCATGCTAGTAGCCATGTCCATCAACCTTGCCCAATAACCCACCCCCACACACAACAAAACATTATGAACCAATTTCACATGTGCCATATGCTCGCAATACAACCATTACACTCACCATTGGCCTACTCTACCCAGATTTTGGGAGACATTGGATGTAGTTTGTCGAATATTCATGTATAAACCTAATCCAACAATACCACAACCAACAACACTCAATGAGTCCATCTCATCCAACATTTACTATGTCTCCACCACAACAAATGCAGCTCGTGCATGCCTGCATACACTATGTAGTAAGATGGACCATTTCACTTATTTGGTTCCATTAATCATCGAGTATTGCACGCAAAGAATGAATACCATACAAAATTTTTGATAGGCCCTCCATGTTACAGGGTCCCTTAGGATTGACACCACCCCCCACGGTTTGTTTAAACCACCCATTTAGGATCAATAATTCACACCTATTTCCCCACACGTCTTCCTAGTGCAACTATAGTTGGAGACCCTTCCTCCGGCCCCACCTAACTCACTTGAAAACACACATAGAGATATTCTTCCTCCTCCTCAATACCTTTAGACACACATGTGCATTCATATATATTACCTCTCTTCTAGTGAAGAGCCACTATCTTCCATTGAACAAGAAACCCTTGTTGATGATAGTACTACCAAATCACAAACTCCATTAACTTGTACTTCTTCAAAAACCAATAATTATTCGACCCCCAATGCTATGTCAATATTGTGTGAGACATTTGGTGCCATTTCACCTCACTCACCCACCCATAACTATGAAAATACTTTTCTATCATATGTCTTCCATTTAGATGAATAAATTTATAGAAAATGACGACACCTAACTATCCTTGGGACAAAATGCACCATTGGTCATTCTTCTTTCCATAGGATGCTTTTCAACCCACTACTGACATCAATGTTTGTGTAGTAGAAACCAAAGACTTCATTTCTCCAGGGCACATTGATTGGTTTTAAAACCCAATCACTACCCCTAATGCTTTTGAAGAAGGAAACATGGCCAACATATCCCCAACCATCAAGGTGGACATTTCCATCAAACCCGACATCGTTGAGGAAATCACCCTCGACACTGCAAGCTCCATTAAAGAAGTCCTTTCCTACAAGGCTCTTTTTCAAGAGTATCATGAATTTTTTTCCTATTCATATACAAAAATTCCCAGTCTCAACCCAACCATTGTTGAACATTGAACCGATACTTGGCTAGATGTTGCACCCATTTTCCAAAAGCAGAAGCCCTTGCATCATTCTAAATCCATGGATATCAAAGATGAACTCGACAAATTACACACTACAAGGTTCATATACCCCATTGTATATACTTCATGGGTCTCTAACCCCATTCCCATTAATAAAAATAGGGAAAATTTGTGTTTGCACTAACTTCTGAGACCTCAACCAAGCTTGTCCCAAAGAAAACTTTCTTACTCTTTCATCGATCAAGTAATCGATGCTAGAGTTGAACATGAATCCCTATCATTTATGAATGAATTCTCTAACTATAACAAAATTCAAATATGTCATACAAATAAGTACAAGACGACATTCACCACACCCTAGGGCACTTTCACATATCATGTCATGCCCTTCGATCTAAAAAATGTTGGAGCCACATTCCAGCGGGCGATGTCCTGTGCCTGCCATGACCTCGCCCACTTCATTTTTTAATACTTGGATGATCTCACAACCTGCTCAAATAAAAACTGCACATGATTGATCAAAATGAAAAATGTCTTCCTGGGCCATGCACACATCGATTGAGCTACGAAAACATAGCCTCCCTCATAAGGCAAGCCCAGGCATAGTTCCAACCTTGGAACACTTGCTCCATGATTGTCATGTGGGTGCCAAAGATGTGTTGCATACCCAAGGATCCATATGTCCTCACTACCATCATAGCAACCTTTCGTATCACCAAATATTCAATATGGTTAATCTGGATAACTCCCCCAACCACAACCCCCTTACCCACATAGTGGCATCCTCCCAACTCTTACATGGTCACACACCCCACCATGTGGGGCATCGAATTTTGGACCTCTCCTCGGATAGGGAGGCTCATTAGAAAGTATATGTCATTCTCCTCTAGCAACTCCACTACCTAGCCTTGAACGTCAAATTTTGCTGAGTAGGCCTCCACATTCCCACCACAAAGGTCAAAATATTCTCCTAAGAACGTGATGCCCCATTGATGGTATTTGAGTATACCATAGTAGGCGAACTCAAAATGTGTCGTTGCGTCCACCATAATTTTTTTATGGATGACCTCCTAGTCCCTCTCCCTACATTGGACCGTCATCCTGGATGAATCATGCAAGATCACAATCCTCAAAATACAACCCCAGAAATCAACTAGTCAACGTAACAAATCAACAACCCCAAAAAAACCTCTCTCGCACAATTCGTGCATCGAATAGTCATGTCAATTGGAGATATTGTTCATCCCTCAATCATGCTAAATCCCTGCAACTGTCACCCAATTAGGCCAACTGGTCAACACCATTGTTCAAATAATAGTCGCGCTAATCAAAACAAGGAACCACCCTTCAACCGCGTTGTTTTGATGTGATTGTCAAACAGACACCCATGTTGTATGGAATGAGTGATTAGGACATACCTACACTAAATATTCTATTTATCTTCCAATCATCTATTCATACTATACAATCCACCTTGAAAAGTGGACCATGTGACCATCCATACTCTCTTAAGAAAAAAATTGAAATTTCCAAAAAGACTGGGAGGTTAGAACCCCTTAGCTAGACCTCTCGGAATTGAAATCCTATGTCCAATGGGTGCACGAAGGATCTTGAACTCTCTCAAAATAGTCAGGTGCGCATACATCCATGTCATCACAAGTACAAATGAGTTGGCATGGTGTGTCCCACTATTATTTATACGACCCAAGACCAAACCTCCTTTCACCCATATGGGAGCTCAATAGCTTTATTTTCTGAACCATTTGCACTGTCAGGATCACCATTTTGTATTATACACAATGATGTGATTTATTTCATGTTACACATACCTCTCTCAACGCCCTAGTTATAGGTATGCTTTCTCACTCTCCTTTTTTCAAATTCTCGCAATATGTTCTAGCAGGAATTTTCACTTTGGGTATTTGGTTTTTGTGTTCAAGTACTCATCAACAAACCTATAGTGCTTCTAGTTACAATCATCAGATGGCCCCTTCAGGTATATGTTTCAACACTGGAATGTAGACTTTCTCTTTTCAAATAATTACATTCACTAGTATCATCCCTCGACATCTACCTCCAGGTTCACAATGACTAATGTTGCAACAACTTTACCCAATTTCTCTTGCATCTACTTGTTCTGAACTGATAGTTTTTCCTACCCACATGGGTTGTCTCAAACCATTTAACCCCTAGGAAAAATGACACTTATGCCATTTTCATCTCATAGGAACGTGAGCCCATGTAGTTTGTAATTATGAGAATGAATCTCATGCTCCTTCTCAATAATATTGCTATCTCAAACCCCTATGGACTCCTAGATAATTATAAATTTTTATTGGTTTTTTCGTTTGTGCATTGATCACCATCTATGCTTAGGTCCCTCTATGTTGCTTCCAACCATGGAGTAGGATGTTGCATTCTAACTTGTGCTTAACTATCCTCCTTGAGGCCACTAATGAAATAATATTTATATAAAGAAACAACTAAGTTCTCTGTATGGATAGCTAATTTCTCAAAGGTTGTCATAAAGTATGTGAGTAAGCCTGTTTGGCATAACTTGATAAGCCACTCCAAATAGTGAGTATCTTTCTTGAAATGTGCATAGACAAATTTAACAAACTGAATCCAAGCAATATATCCCGCATATGATTTTTTATGCCATTCCCACCATTTCCATCATTTTGTATCTATATACTGGACCCCCACGTTGAGTTTCATCATGTCATCAATAATTACCTGGAGAGTGAAGTAATGTTCCATCTAGGTAACCCATCCTGATGGGTTACAATCATCAAACATTTTTAGTTCCACCTTAGGAGAATGATGTCATGTGTTATTATCTATTAATCTATTGTTGTGTGGACCCGACGAAGGTTGTGGGTAGCTAAATAGTCTCAAGTAAGAAGTTTTTTCCTAGTGTGGCTCAATATGTTGTGCAATCTAATAATTTTCTTCTAGTATACCCTGATTTTCCATACCCATGAATTTATTATTTAATATATTTCCAAAGCTGTTGAACTTCTAATCCAATGTCTTATTCAACTTCTCATCGAGCTTCTTATCCAATTCTCATCCAATTGCTAATCCAACTTCTCATTGAACCCAACTATTTTGTCCTAAATTATGTTAAGTCAATATTCCATGAAGTCCAACTTGCTTTTAGCAGAGAAGATGTTCAGGTTGTCCAGAGAAGTGTGAGGTGCTTTTTAGGTACCTTTCATGGGTGAGCTCACCAAAAAAGGTTATTGGATCCCAGGGACAAGGGACTGTCAAGTGTTATAGATCTTTAATATGTGTACGGTTTCCAACAATGGTACTTAGTCAATATCTCAGGTCACCAACTAAGGAGGCTCAATCATGCTCGTAGTCATACAACTTGATTACCCAGGTACTAGAGAGTGATCTCCTCAAGTGGTGTTCTTAGTATACTATAGCAACAAGATGGTGGATTGGTTTTTCTAAGGTTGGTTTTAGGTATACCTAGGGGAATTCCTATATACCAGTGGGTACATGGAAGTGAGATTCCATATATAGGTACTGTATGATGTGGCACTACTCGAAGGGGTACCAACATGGGTTACAAGGGTTTCCAACAATGTGATTTCACTTGTATTTCCTGCGTGGATTCTCCCCCTACCGCAATTTTATTTGCTCAACAATAGGTCACTATGTTATTTAAATATGTCAAAATACCTCTCTAAAAAGAATTGTGAGCTTATTAATCCCATAAAAGATCTTAAAATCACTAGAAAATAACTTGTGCAAGGTAGGGCTTGAGGCCAAAAATGTAAAATAACCACAACTTCAATTATACTTATCTGATTGGCTATTATGACCCCAATTGTGAAATTCCATTTATTTTTTAGATCTAATCACATGGGTTTGACTAAATTCTATGCAGTATGTCAAAAGATATCCAATCTATGAAATTCACGACTGTCACTGGAAAAACCCTAAAAAATTGAAGATTTTGAATCAACGATATCTCCACTTCTTAGACTTCATTTTGAATGATTTTTTTTTAATTGGGTATATTTTAGAGAGGAATTCATTTATTAGTACTTATTTTCCAAATTATGCACATAGAGTTTCTGAAATTGACCTGAATTCTTTCATCCTCTTTTTTCTATAAAAAATCAGTAAAAGGAAGGAAAAAATTCCCACTATATGCCCAAATATTCTTCTGCTTCATGCTCAAGAAAAATATCTGATCCCACATGTAGTGTACTTAACCCAAAAAATTTAGAGAAATCACATAAAATGTAGTGCAAAACCAAATAACACAAGATAAAGAGAAATAAAAATAGAGAACTATGCTCACTTGCCTCTACATGGGGGGAAACCTTTGTTGTGGTGAACCCCCCCGGTGGACAACTGAAATCCCCCTTGGATCAAGTTTCCTTCGATCCAAGACAAAAGGAAAACAAATGGACACTAAATTCCCCTTAATAATAATTTATATGTTCATTAATTAAGTCATAAGAGAGAGAGAGAGAAAGAGGAAAAGATAGATGGTTTACCTCTTTCCTGTAGGTTTTCCATGTTGCTCCAACTATTGAACTTGATCTCCAAGCTTCGAGTATGGAAGTATCCCTCCTTCAAGAGACGAGACATTCCTCTTTTACTACTATATATCGTTAGATGAAAGTACATTTATCTATGCTGGAATTAAACAAGAAAAATATAAACATTCATGAAATGAACAATATAGACATTAAGAGAAATAGGCCAAGTTATATATTAAAAGTGGAAAGAAATGGAGTATTTACAACCTCAATGACAATGCTACAACAATTCCTCCAAGCTCTCCTTTTTCTATCCCCTTCGTGCGACAAGACCATATGTATGATTCTATGAACTACTCCCTCACAAGATCAAAGGTTTGATATTCTCAAGTTTCCTCTCAGGATCACTAGGTCCACTAAATTGGGATCTTTAAGATTTTTAAGGAGAAAATATCTCTGAAGGATTTTAGGGAGAAAATATCTATCAGGGATTTTAGGGAGGAAATATCTTTTAAGATCCATCAAACTAGGATATTGGTTTTATAAAATCTTTCAACCATCCATGACACTCTCTTCTCCTTGATATTATGAAACTAGATGTGAGGTGGATTCTCACACTAAATTAATTTCATTTTTTCAATAAAAATGAATAATACACATGCACATAGTATTTTGACCTTTATATGATAAATTTCTCCCACAACATGTCTAGAGATCATGAAAAACACTCCCTCACTTAAGTGTGACAAATAGGTTTGTAACAGATGCCCCCTAAAGTGTGAGGTCAAAAGAAAAATTGATGGCCAAAACACTTTACAAAAATATCAATGCAAGGGTGCAGAAGTAGGAGAGTTGGGAAGAAGTTGAAAACAAACATCAATCAATATATATGTATCATCCCTGAGGTAGGAATCCCCATGCTCAGAATAAACTAACTCAAATCATGGTCGCCGACCAATACACTGTGGATCCATGAAAAAATTGACTAAGGATATGGCCACCAAAGATACAATGTGGATCCATATCTCCATGACTCAATTCAGTTGTATCTACGAAAGAATACAAAGTGAAGCTACAATATGACAAGAACATAGCCACAAACCAATACAAAGTGGACCTATGTGAAAATATATATATATCAACAAGATCACCATCATGATGACCATACTAGGATCTTTCAAATACTCAGACAATCTCCATCGCAACTTGGTTGAGGCGCGTAATAGGGGTGCGTTCCGAGGGTCTTCATCCCAACCCCAAAATGGTATGATTCTATCCATGTGAATATATGTGCTAATGTCAAACATGGTAGAAACCACTTGATTATCGGTCATTGATGTATATCGTTAACGAGTGCGAGGGAAATAACTAATGATGACAATGACTCCCAAGGTACTCTAATACATTCCAATGAATGTGAATAAATGAGATGAATTCGAACATCCGTGGAACCATTCGATCAGAGGTCAATGGTGTAAACCCATTGTCAAAAGCAAGGAAACTTGCCATTGAGACATGCAGGTTCTAATATACTAATTAGTTTCTAAGTCTAATTCCCAGATAATGTGTTGAAGTCAATAGGAATAGGCTTGTTGAAGGAGGGCCATGATGTATCCCCCATCATTGATACTAAACTGACACAGGAAAGTGATGTGAGATGATAGATTAAATGAGTACAGAATGAAAGAAGGATGGACATAGGTAAGACTACAAAGTGGTTGATTTTAGGCTGAGACTTCCCTTGAACATTGGAGGAACGATAAGTGACTTGCTGGTATTGACTTGAGTAGATATGGACCAAAAAATAGTGCGACGATCAATGGGGCACTATTTGAATGGGTCGAAAGAGTATAATGACTCATGGAATTGGTATGACTTAGAGACAAGAATATTACTCAAATGTAAGACAAGATGTAAACAGGTTCCATGCTCAAGGGTAGTAATGAAACAACTGCCATAATTCTTTACAAAAACTTAATCCACTTCCCTCAATATACTCCCCACCATGAACAACGAGTACCTCTTTAATTTTTTAACAAGCTTGAAGAAGATAACATATGCTCAATATAGCTCATCTTCGATGAGTCCCTCATCACATGTTTAACGAACCTAAAGAAGAAGGGGTTCGATCCCATATGGGTCCTTCAATGTATAATTTTACGAGCCCAGAGAAGATAAACTCATGGTATTTTCACGTTTAGAGAGTCTGAAAAGATCTTAAAGGCGACTCCATGGGTGTTCTTTTTTGTAAATTTAGTCCCCCAATCGCGAAAAAATATAAAACAATACAAGGGAGAACTCTTCTAGCCTATCTTGAATAGAGTATTCCTTTTTCATAATTAGTATCATGAGGATGAAAAGGAGATAAACTGCCACTCGAAAGACGCCCTTTCAAATCCTTGAACGAGCGTGAAAGGAGAGCATATTGCTTGACAATCTTCTCATATTTAGAGATTCTAAAAAGAGTTTAAAGGAGACTCTAATGAGTTCAGTTTTTCATGAGCTTGAAACAGAGAATGAAATTGTGCTCAAAGCTCCTACTTCATTTTTTAACGAGCTTGAAACAGAGAAAAAAATTGTGCTTGGGGTTGGTTTCATTTTTACACGGGCTTGAAACAAAGATCGAAACTATGCTCGGGGTTGGTTTCATTTTTACACAAGCTTGAAATAGAGAAAAATATGCATGAGATGTCTGTTTCATTTTTACATGGTCTTGAAATGGAAAATAAAATATGCTCAGGGTGTCTGTTTCATTTTTACACTATCTTGAAACTAGAAAATAAACTATGCTCGGGGTAGGTTTCATTTTTACAAAAGATTGAAACTGAGAAAAACTATTCTTTAGATTGGTTTCATTTTTACACGAGCTTGAAACTAGAAAATAAACTATGCTCGGGGTGATACCCATCGATAGGTTTCTTCCCAACCTGATGTCCATAGGTTGGTACTTTGGGTGAT